>JAINUV010001480.1:600000-838726 GCA_020205505.1 Panax japonicus | reverse complement strand
CTAAGCTTCATAACCAACAGCTCCGATACCAACTGTAGTAGCCCCGAATCCGGGCCCCGAATCGCCGCGGATCCGGTATACTATTTCTATCACTAATTACGGAAGATATAAACATAAATTGTTTATACATTACATTACACACTATTCCCCAAGGTCGAGTAACCTTAACTTAATACGCATTTCATAAAATATTTATTACACAACAATATTATCAAATACATTATTACAAACTAGTTGCACTTTATATCCCAAGCTGAACTTGGCATTATCTTTTCTATCGATGATTCATTTATTTAAGAATCATATCTATTCTCAACTCAAAATAAATCTTATTTATCTATTCAACATTTCAAACTGTACATAGCTGAAAATTACATTTGATAAAACTATCAATCATAGATCTATACCATTTCTAAATCAAGAAAATGTATTCATTTTATGCATCGTTCAATCTTCATCATCCGTATAGCAAATAATATTGTCTAACATCATTAACCTGCAAAAAATTTATGTTTGCAAGATTGAGCTCGACAGCCCAGCAAATTTAACAATCTATCATGTTTCACATCAGCACACAATTCAATGATGCACTACATTTTCCTTTAATATGCATATCTGCATGCAACATATATTCTTACTAAACATATTCTATATGCATCAATAATTTCTTACAAAACATTAATTCATGCATTATACATTCTAATTTATCAGGTTATCATTATACAGCATGTAATCACATATTTATTGAGTTCCATAACTCAATTAACTTAGTCATAATTTGACTTTAACAATTCATAGAGCATAATATATAATTAACACATAACACAGTCCATCCACCAACATAATAGAACTGAAAAAACTTGCCTGCACCGCTGATTACCACAACGCAATCTATACGCTTTACCCGAGGACCTAATATTAATAATATAGATCTCCAATATTAGAATAATATCATCACAGTATAATACTGTTATAATTCTATCCACAGAATAACATAAACACATTACCACATAACCCTTTCAGTCTTTACAGCACATAAGACTAGATATCAAGTCAAAACTATTGCAGTCTGAGTTGAAACCGATACAATTCTATCATCCTGACGGTCTAGTCGGACAAATATCGAGTTTAAGTTCAATTAAACTCTGTCTAACCACTTAACCATTATCACGGATAATTTCTAATCAGACAAAACATTTTCCTAGGCTCGTAATAATTTTCGGATAATTATTACCATTTATTAACATTTTTCAATCCTTAAAACCTTATTTAAATGAATTACATAACACTTAATACCTTGATCATTAATATTTATTTAATATAAAATATTAATGAAAATCATAACATAATATTATAATATAATTATAATATATCAAAGTATTTTTAATACTTTAAAAATCATTTTTATATGATTTTCCAACACTTTAATCAATTATCCGATAATTAATATTAATATTAAAATATTAATATTTTCATGCCAAAATATCAAAGTTATAATTTATAACTTAAGATATTTTTATAACACTTAAATCATTTTTATATGATTTATAGAGCATTAATTCCATTTTTTCTTAATTTATTTAATATATTTATTAAATAAACTAATTATCATTAATATTGATTAATTAATGAATTTCATCACAAAATATTAAAAGTCATCACAAAATATTAAAAGTCATCAAAAATAACTTAAAATATTTTCTTATACCATAAAATAATTTTTCATGATTTTTCATGAATTAAAACTATTTTTAAATAATTAATTTAATATTGTAATTAAATAAATAAATACCATTTACATTCCAAAAATACTAAATATTTTTGAAATATACTCAAAATAGTTAAAAACTATTTTTCAGACTTTAAAATAATTTTTCATAATTTATTATGTATTTTTAATAATTAAAAACCATTTTTTTTCTAATTTTAAATCAATTTCCATAAAATAATAAATAAACTGTCGCTATAGGCCTTTAGCGACACTTGTCTGTCGCTATAGGTGTTCTTGGCTCAAGAACACTGACAAATCAGTGTGCGAGAGGGCTTGTTTGACCGAGTTTTAATCCGTGTTCTGTTCGATTTCTAGGCCATGTTAAATATTGATCGTGTAGTGTTTATGTAATACTACACGAATCAGTCATCAAATATATCATACAACATTATATGCCGAAGATCTGGGCTTCCAAAGTATCTGACAACTATGTTCTTCATTTTCTGGGTTTTCTAGAAAATGAAGAACAGTCGAGGTACTAGTTTTCGATCATTGTAACTTGCAGTCTATGCTTCGTTTATGAGATCTAATGGTTATATCATGTAGACAAGATGTCAGACTACAACTACAAAGCTTCAGATCATCAAATTAACACTACAAACAAAAGATCTAGCTCGGTCAAAGTGATACTCAAGAACCGGGTATTGAACTTTCTGGGTTTTCCAGAAAGTTCATATGGCTGATCGGTCAACACATTTTGACCAATAATATAATCGATTCGGTTCATGATCTGGTGGTTATGAGGACTTAGATCTGTAGGTCACATAGCAGGCCACAAGTACAAACCAACAAATAGACCAAAACAATAACAGAAAGCAAGATCAAGAGCTTTGAACAAGACATCTTGTCAGACCTCCTGGGAAAATTCTGGGTTACCCAGAATTCATTTCCCGTGAACGGTCAACTACATTTGACTGACTATATCTTTCAATCTAGACATGCTATGAACCTGATTCAAGTTTCAGAATAAAGAACACATAGCATACTACAGATCTATAACATAAAACACACAAAAAAACTTAACATATACGGATCTAAAGGCCCTGACATTTGCTTGTCAGTCAACCTTTTCTAACATTTCCAGATTTCATAAATTGCTAGATTCGAGCATCTAGATGTTATGGATCCATGATCCAACAACCCAGATCTCTAATTGACACCTTATTACACATATTTGAACAATCAATTACAATAAACAACATAAGATCAAGGATTTTAAAATTTAGGGTTTATACCACTTTTATGCTTTGATCCATGATTCTGATCCTTTGATCTGTTTCTGGTACACGTGGGGCTTGAATTTAGACTGAACTATCATTGAAATTTCGTGGGTTTGGAGAGAATGGGAGTTGGTGAGAGCAAAAATGAGATTGGTCATATTTTTGAGCACTTTCTCTCTCCAAATCCATTTAAAATTCTTAGATGCATTGCATCTGTGTGATATAGCTGATGATTTGCTGGATTTGTTGCACATGGCTAGGTCTAGGGTAGCTCTAGGGTTGTTCACCAAACCCATGATTTTGCAAGATTTGCAAGAAACCAAAATAATACACTAAAAGGGCATTTTTGTCCTTTCCTTTAATTTCTAGATTTTGCATTAGGGTTTAGGGCTTGTTAGGGTTTAGGGCTTGTTAGGGTTTAGATTTTACCCCACAAATAATTAGCAACTTGGATTTTCAAAAATTCTCCAATTAAATTTTAAAATAAATTTTTTTTTATTTTCTAACTTATAATTAGGACTTCCTAATTATATCATAATTTCCTAATCATGAATCAATCTTTGCTAATTAGGACTAATTTATCCTAATTAAAATTGCTAATTAAGCACATAGGGCCACAATTGCACATTAGATCTTGAAACCACATTTTAGGGTTTTTAAATAAGAAAATAATATTTAAATTTTTAAAATTAGATTTCCTAATTAGATTAGGGTTTCTAATAATCTTGAAAATTAGGATTTATATCTCCTAATTAACATTGCTAATCAAGCAATTAAATTCCACCACTGAACAATTAGGGTTTCTGACGGAACAATTAGGGTTCCAAAAATTGGAAATTAGGGTTTGTTAATTAATCAACCTTTTACCCTAATTAATACTTAATTAATACCTTATAAGCATTATCATTCTCCGTTATATTCCCATATTAGGGTTTATTTTATCAGAATCTGAAATTAGGGTTTTCAGATCTGGTATTAGGGTTTCCAAACAATCAATTAAGATTTTAAATAATTCATTAGGGTTTTCCCTAATTAATAAAAATTATAGGCGTTTAACCTTGTACATACATTATATTCCCAATCTAGGGCTTTCAATATCCAAATTAGGATTTTGTACTCCCGGAACTGAAACTAGGGTTTCCAGAACCGATTTCTAGGGTTTCTTATTAGACGTTAGAGTTTTCTAACCGAACGCTGTCTTTCTTAATATAAAATTAGGGTTTGCCACTGATGTAATTTGTCTGATCAACCCATGACCCTTAACCACATTCTGAATACATCATTAACCATAAACACAGAACAATATCACATAAATCCTTCACCGAATTTTGAAATCATCAAAATTTTATCCCAATATCACCAAACGCATACACTTATTTTCTGTCTAGATCTATTATTTGACCTTAATTCAATCATTTAAGATTTTCATAAATTGTCTAATTTCTCGGGTTGTCACAGTAAAATTCAAGAATGCTCAGAAGAATATTTTCATAAAAAGATACTGAATGAAGTGCAAATATCAAGGATATTCCACTAATTTCATGGAGTATAGAAGTCAAAACTTTAACCAACTGAGTATAATAAAGAATGGAATAACAAAAGAAATCACCAGGCATGCGATAGACCGCACAGGCAGGTTATTCCAACAGAATAATAAATAACGGAACCAGGTCCGGCGTAAAAGGCACAGACAAGATATTCCAATAGAATAATAAAGACGGAACCAGGTCCGGCGTAAAACGCACAGACATGATATTCCAACAAAATAATAAAGATGGAACCAGGTCTAACATAAAACGCACAGACAAGATATTCCAATAGAATAATAATGACGGAACCAGGTCTGGCGTAAAACGCACAGAAAAGATTTTCCAACAGAATAATAAAGAATGGAATAACAGAAGAATTTCACCAAGTATAGGGTAGCCCGCGTATATAGGTTATTCCAACAGAATAATAAATAATGGAATAACAGAAGAATTTCATCAAGTATAGGGTAGACCGCGTATACAGGTTATTCCAACAGAATAATAAAGAATGGAATAACAGAAGAATTTCACCAAGTATAGGGTAGCCCGCGTATACAGGTTATTCCAAAAAAATAATAAATAATGGAATAACAGAAGAATTTCACCAAGTATAGGGTAGCCTGCGTATACAGGTTATTCCAACAGAATAATAAATAATGAAATAACAGAAGAATTTAACCAAGTATAGGGTAGACCGCGTATACAGGTTATTCCAACAGAATAATAAAGAATGGAATAACTGAAGAATTTCACCAAGTATAGGGTATCCCGCGTATACAGGTTATTCTAACAGAATAATAAAGAATGGAATAACAGAAGAATTTCACCAAGTATAGGATAGCCCGCGTATACAAGTTATTCCAACAGAATAATAAAGAATGGAATAACAGAAGAATTTCACCAAGTATAGGGTAGCCCGAGTATACAGGTTATTCCAACAGAATAATAAGGAATGGAATAACAGAAGTTCTCTTCATGAATACAAAAGAAATAATACCCCTTACGAGTACAATAAATAATATCCCTTACCTTATAAAGAAGAAATTGGATATAGAAGTAGTGAAGTAGCAGAATACTCTTCTTCTTTCTCTTTATAATTTCTCTCTCTAGAGTTTCAGTGAATTTGTAAGAAATAATGAAGGAATGAGCTTCTATTTATATGAGAATAGATTGAACGGTCCAGATTGATTTACTTTTAAACAGACGGTCCATATTAAAACTTAAAGCAACGGTACATACTGATTCACTATTAAAACTTTAAACCATCTATCCATATTGATTTACTATTAAAACTTTAAACCAACGATCCATATTGATTTACTATTCTAAATTCATCCAACGGTCTGAAAAATTAGCACATCTCCTCATGGAATAATATTGTACCAAAAAATAATTTGGACCAAAAAGAAATATATTGTTCGGGTGAATAGTAACTCGTAAATAGTAACTCGTGAATAGTAACTTGTAAATAGTAACTCGTGAATAGTAACTCATGAATAGTAACTCATAAATAGTAACTCGTGAATAGTAACTTATGAATAGTAACTCGTGAATAGTACTTTGACAGAAAAGTGTCCCGAATACCCGATTGAACAATATAACCTCCAGACATCAATTATCATCAAAATAGATGTCGATTTCTACTAACACAAATAATCCCAACACAATGGAACTATCAAATTCATCTTTAATCAACACGAACTTATTCATCATTAATATTATAACTAATAATATTAACAACCAGGTTATTCCCAAGAAAAAGGGGGCCTTCCAATAAGGATTTCTCCCCATTGGCGCGTAATTAGGTGACCAAACCTCTCCTTGACAGAATTCTAGACATTGTAAAAATTTTATTTTAATAATATGAATAACTTTGTCGTCTTAATTATTGATTTAATAATATAACATATAATGTAGATGATACTGTGATAATAATCGAATCAATAATATGAGAGATATGATGCAACAATTAGTATAACAATAATTGAGTATAACTAAGTGATTTCTCACGTAAGCATCAATAATCAATACCGTGTGCTACTATGCAATCGTGCGTATTACTGTACTTTTACTACCAAGTAGTTCAACAGTATTAACGGTAAAACTTCTGTCGTTATTTTCCTAAAAATATTTTTGTCGTTTTCTCAATCCGACAATAATTCTGTTGTGGGGTCCACCAATGATTGCGCCATTGTACGAATATTCCCTGCAAAAACGAATATTCCCCGACCAATCGAATATAATACAACAACTTGCATACTTTGCAAAATTTATAACTATTACCCACAATTATAACATTATCTCAAATTCGCACCATAATATTCAAAAAAATATTTTGAGAAAATTAAATCTTTATTCGTAAAATTTAAGATTTTACAATCCCATCTGTTAAGACCGTCTTTGATGGTCTGGGATGATTCATCGTTAAAATTGTAACTCTGTCCAGCACTCCAACTAATCATGTTGACCTCTTCTTCTTTGTGTTGAGGAAGAGGGTTGTCTTGCACATGAGGTTGATCTGGTTTGGTGACCACGATTTCACTGTTGTCTATCAAATCTTGTATCTTGTGTTTCAAGGCCCAACAATCTTGAGTATCATGTCCAGGTGCTCTGGCATGATATGCACACTTTCGAGTAGCATTGAAACCCCTCCCATTAGGGTTGGCTGGTGGAAGAAGATGTGTGATTTTCTTCTGAGTAGTTAGAGGCGGATGTGTGCAATGGAGGATTTGAAGACTGTGCTTGGAAAGGGGAGTAGTTTCTCCTCTATATAGGCATGTTCTGACTGCCTTTTTGACCTTGTAGTATCAAGGAAACATCCTCCTCTTTCTTTTTATGGACCCTCCGGGGGTTGTTTCCATAAAATCCGAACCAGATGCGTTTAGCAACTACTTTAAGAGCGGCTAGGTCTTGTACCAGACTTCAATCCCATCTCAGCCATCTCTCCGTGCTTGATCATTTCAGAGAATGATTTGCTAATACCAGCTAAGACTCTTTCATAGAAAGGAGCTTTCTGTATGTCTATAAAAGTCATGACCATTTCTGATTCTGTCATGGAAGGAATAACTTGAGTAGCAAGGCGCTTCCACCTTTGAGCATACTCTCTAAAAGACTCATTAGACTGTTTCTTGACCTTGGTAATCTGGTACCGGTCAGGAGCCATCTGAGATTGAAAACTGTATTGAGTGAGGAAGGCGTACGTTATCTCTTCCCAGCCATGGATCTTTGAGTTGTCTAATCTGGTATACCATGAACGGGCTTCTCCAGTCAGACTCTTCTGGAATAGCTGCATTCTAAGCTTCTCATTTTTCGCATAAGATCCAAGTTCTCCAATGAATACCTTCAAATGTGTGTAAGGATCCCCTAATCCATCATACTTTCAAAGTCAGGGGTTTTGAATTTCTCTGGATAATGAACACCAGGGAATATGCAAAGATCATCATATGAAACACTTCCATGTGTTCCAATCCCTTTGAGAGCACGAATAGTTTCTTCCATTTGAAGGACCTTCTTCCTGATATCATCGGTGTCTGGATCTCCTTTGATATGGGTGTTTTTAGGGTCTTTGTTAGTCGTATCTAACTAAGGTTCTGGATTTGTTTTATCCAAACCTTGTGCTCCTCCTTGTGTAGTGGATTCTGTATGTGTAGGCATCTTTGTACCCTGAGTAGATTGATGCAATTCTTTTAGAAGAACGACCAAATCTGTAAGTTATTTATTCAATTTGTCAAATTCTTCTCAAGAAACAGCATTAAACTGGTCAAAAGAAGACATGACTAGCTGCAGGCTAGTGGCCTTTTTGGATTTTGAGCAGGTAACAGGCCCAATTGTTTCCCTATAAAAGACTTATGTAGTTTAGTCTTACGGATAATGTAAATGATATCATTATGTGTCCATTTTAGGAATATCATCTTGCAAAAATGGGCGTTAATTTGATAGCATGTCATGTATGCACAAATATTCTTCATATTTTCCATTACATAAAGATGAACATGGAATGAAATTATAAGTAAATTCTTTTACAAGTAATAGAAAAATGGAAAGCATGAAGAGACTCTCCTCCGCATTTGGTTTATCAGAGGTTGACCTATCTTAGGGTTACTCTCGCAGTTTTTTGGCATGAAGGTCCCCAGATCATCGCAATCTACTTGACGAGAAGTTAATCTGGTCTTTCAACTGGAGCAAATCTGGGTGGTGCCTTTCCCGAGCCTCGTTGGAATTAGTCTCCCTACAAGTCCAGTAATCAAACACCGACATGATAGCCTCTTGATAGAGGAACCACACAACATACATTCATATATAACGTGTCTCGCCGTTTATGAAAATGATTATATGTGCGAGGCACTAATATCTCAGATAGATATATTGCAGTGCAGTAAGTAAAATGCATTCGTACACATTCATCATAAATGTAAATGCAACATTCACACACAAGAATATAACAGTTTTGAAAAGCTTGTAGTAGCGGCTTAAGCCCTCTTACTGGAGTCCCCAACAGAGTCGCCACCTATCAACGTCGGGATTTTTATTTGTCCCTTTTTGTTACTTGTTAGTTGGTGTTCCCATGTTAGGTGAGATTTGTTTAAAAAATAAGTGAAAAAGGTCCGACATGTGTAATGTCGACGATTTGACTGTAAGAGTCGCCAGTTGGTATTTTTAACTGGTTACACCAACGCAACCAAGAAAAGGTTTGCACATTGACCCAGTGATGTAACACTGCTAAACGGGTCTGTGAAACTGAGATTCATTTGGGTTTGGGGGCTTGATTATGTAGAGGGAATGTGTTAGGCACCCCCTGACATCCGTGTTGCCACGGTGACCACCACTTTGCAAGAAACTGTTATATGAATGTATGTGTGTGTGTGTGTGTGGATCAATTTACAATTATTTTGAAGTAGTACGAGGCCTCGTTCACACCTATATACAAAGGGCTTGAATTTATACAAAAATTCAGTTTTAAGTAAGATATAGCAATGATTTTTTATAAAAGATGTTTTTCAAACCGCGTGCTCAATAGGAATTGAGACCTTTTCATACATTCATTTTATTATTAAATGTTCGACTTATTTCTTTTATTTTGGAGATGCGAGGCATCTTCGAGAAAATAATATACAGTAGTGCCGAACTCCTCATGGGCATGACAGCCATCCAAGGAAATTCAGACACCGTAAATAATGTACAAGCTGCTTACAGCTGAAAATGTCCATCACAGGAACCAAATCTAGATTCAGTAGACTGAATCTGTGATCACATGACTCCTAGGCTCACATGATGCCGCAATTTATATGAAAAGCAGTAAGCAGTTATATATATAAAAGATGTATATATATATATATATTTATATTTTTGATCCCCCGTGGAGGTGCTTAGTGGTGGTTGATCATGTCTATATATATATATATCACCACAAAGCACCTCCACGGGGGATCAAAAATGTAAATAAATCTGTAAAAGATGATCAACCACCACGAAGTAAACTCCTGGCGGGACTAAATGTAAATAAAGCAGTAAAAGGCATCGAAGTAAACTCCAGGCCTGAAAGAAATGTAAATATATATATATAAGCGGTAAACGCACCAGATATAAAACCCAGGCTCATCAGATATGTCCGACAACAGTATATATATAAAAGCAATAAACGCTCTGGATGTAAAATCCAGGCTCATCAGACAGAGTATGATAATAGTTTATATATATATATATATATATATATATATATATATATATATATATATATATATATATATATAAAAGCAAGTAAACACTCCAGACATAAGTCAAGGCTCAATCGAGGCATAACTCGATAATGTTAGTCCATATATAAATATATACAAATATAAGTATATATATATACAGACAGAAATTAAAACCACAGACAGAAGTTCAGGCATACATATACAACACGACTCTCATTGTGAAGAATAGTGTGTGCAAAGATGAAGAGAAAGACTTTATTGAGTGTGAGAACGCTTACAGTGGGCTGCTAAAGCAGGCTTCTATGACTCTAGATGGATAAACACTCAGCTTCCGCTGGTAAAAATATAGCTATATGTGAGCAAACAGGTGTTTAAAATGAGAAAATACTCAATATGGGGTGTGTACAGAGCAAATTGGACAGGGCTTCCTCGCCTTTTTTTCAATATGGCCACCCCAAGCTCTCTATTTATAGAGGGGGGAGCCACAGGTGTACCTGCGGCAGCCGCAGATGCACCTGCGACTGCCCGGGCTGCCCCGAGCTCCGCGAGTCCCACCGTCTAGAAGTACGTGTACTCGTGCACTGTGATGTCTGCTCGAACTTGCAGAACTTCAATATGAGCATCTGAACGAGGTGTACAAGACGTTCTTCGGACCGCTTTTGTCGAGAGTTACGCAATGACATGGGATTAAAGGTTGCATGAAGTCATGAAGAGGGGACCATGCCCATGGTCTTCAAGCTTCAAATTTCATCCGGTGTGCTGCCACGCGTAATAGTCACTCGAGATTGGAACTCCTTGGCTCTTGTGGGACATTGTTGTATAGAAATGTATGTATGAAATGTTGAGATGATGTGTTGGGTTTGAGGTGGCAAGATGACAGTTTAACTCCTCACCGGGGTTAATAGCAGACGTTGCTCAGGGTTACATCTGAGATTAGACTACTGCAAGTGTTTAAATTCCGCAAGGTCATCTATAAGTGTGCCTATCTTCCCGGTGTTAGCTCCGGGTCTTTAGTACGAGTGTCTCGGCAGGAGGTCTGAGATTGAAGTTTATTTCATGCATTTGAAATAAGTATTTTTGAAGTTATCGCCGGAACTGCAACAACATTCCTTGAGGTTATCTCCAAGGACGATACTCGGGGTTATCTCCGAGGTTGGAATTGATACTCCCGGTGTGTGTTCTGGGGTTAAGGCTGAACTTTCGGTAGTATCCGAAATGGATGTGAGCTGTCTTCCAGGGTTATCTCCGTAAGACGAATCTGTCCTCCTGCAATGTTAGTAACAGGTGTGCAGAAAATTTCGAGTGTCCACAATGGGCCAAAGAGACTTTCACCACGTGTCTTCGCCATACATACCAAAGACACTCCACAATCATATTATCTTTGCACTACGGGCCAAATATATTCATAATAACTTGATACTTTGATGATTAATACAAATAACAGTGATATAAAGAATGAAGGAAAGTTGTAAGAATAATAAGATAAAATAATAAACATTCGAGGTTTATCAGTTAATTTGTCTAGAGTCCAATAATGTCCAAATTGTCAACATGATGACCAAAATCTGGAGTCAAATTCATAAATGATATTCAAGATTCATAATTCAATATAACGATTAATATTCAATAGGAACGATTCAAGTAAATGAAAAGTTCAAGTGAAATGATATTAGATGAAGCACAAACCTCAGAGGAGTTTCTAATCATTTCAGGAATTATAGAAGAAATTCTTACCATAGTAAGTTTAGATTTAGGGGTATGAAATAAAGTGGTATCATTTACCATAATATGGAGTATGAAAGAAAATGACACCCCTTACCTTAATTATCAGGTGAATGGATGTTGTTTTCTATGAAGTTTATCAACCTAAATATATTTATAATATAATTAATAACTATCACAAATGGTGAATACTAACTCTTATATCATGAAATTATCAAAAGTGACTATGAAGTATAAATTTGTGTAGTGTACAAAATAAACTTCAAAATAATTTTTGAAAGAAAATAATATTTCAAAATAAAGTCTTCCAAATAAAGGTTTTCAAAATAACTCTTCTAAATGAAGAATTATATACATCGTGTGATGTGTGGATACTTGACTAACTTTTATAAAAAAACCTTATTTAAACAATATTCGTACTCTTACTGATCCTCAAAAATACCCAAAATAGCCTAGCACACTTAGAGGGAACTTAGAAAATTTTTAGAGAGTGAGAGGAAGTATAAGTAAGGAAGTTATGTATTTCTTTATGTTAACTTCTCCTATTTATAGCCAAAAACCTAATTTTATAAATATATTATTCATCCATTATCATTATTTTTAAAAATAATGATTACCCATTTTCATCCGTTATCTTTACTTTAAAAAAATAATGATTACCTATTTTCACCATTATCTTTATTTATTCAAAAAGATAAATTCATTATCAGTATTTATTTAAAAAGATAAATCCATTATCATTATTTATTCAAAAAGATAAATCCATTATCATTATTTATAAAAAGATAATTCCATTATTAATCTTTATTCAAAAAGATAAATCCATTATCATTATTTATAAAAAGATAAATACATTAACAATATTTATTCAAAATGATTTATATATTTTAATTCATCATTATTAATTTAATTTATACCTTTCATCAATTATTATTGACTTAATTTATAAATATTAGTATTCTTCAAATAATGAGTATGTCTAACAGTTTAATATCCGTGACTTTTAATTAGGTAACCTTCCATTACTACCCTTACTATAATGCCAAACAATATGAAATGGTGTGACAATTATTGTGACAACCAGATCGTTCCCAGAAAAGGTGCGGGGGGGGGGGGGGGCATTCCATATAAACGACGTACAATTAAATAGCCCATTTCCTTAACAAAACTTCTAGACATTGTCAATAATGCCAATATCATATCAATTAATATGAGTTACTGTTTTGTGGCAATTATTGATTTAATAATATGAAATACTTTACAGATTACTATTATGACAATTATTGAGTTGAAATATTATGCAATTGTAACAATTATTGAATCAATAATTACGAAATACTATGCAATACCGTGTGCTACTGTGGAGTACCTGTTCTACTGTGTAACACTACGTGCTACTATAGAGCACTGCACGTGTGCTACTGTACTTTAATCACCAGGTATTTAAACAGTTAAAGTTAATAGCACTGTTGACAATTTTTATTAAAACAGTTATTTCTATCTTTTTTATATCCGATAATTACGTCATTGTGGGGCCATAAATGATTGGTTGTTTCGGCGCTGTCGTACTTTACCGAATATTTTCCAGACATAAGAAATATTCTCAGATATACTTTTTATTTGTAATTTGCACACATCTTCCTTAACTATATCAGTTTGCCAATTTAACACCTCACTATTTAGCATAATAATTATAAGAAGAAAAATTAAATTTTATTCAATAAAGTTGGGGTCTTACAACCTCTTCTCCTTATGAAATTTCGTCCCCGAAATTGACGTACCTGACATTTTAAAGAGGTAAGAATACTTAGATTTCATTTCAGATTCTAGCTCGCAAGTCATTTCCTCTATATCTTGGGTTCTCTACAAAACTTTGACTTGAGGTATAACCTTTGAGACTAGAATCTGCTCCTTTTTATCAAAGATCTTAACATGTACCTTTTAATACGTTAATCCGTTATTATGTATATCTCTAACTCAATGATGTGATTTAGATCTTTCACATACTTACGTAACATAAATATGTGAAAAAATTATGAATGCGAGACATGTTTAGCGGTAAAACAAGTCTATAGGCCACAACTTCTACTCAGTCGATAATTTTAAATGGGCCAATAAATCGAGGGTTGATCTTTCCTCCCTTTCCAAATCTCGTAACTCATTTCAATGGGGAAACACATAAAAATACATGGTCTCCGATATTGAATCTCTCATTCATTAGACGAAAATTGACATAACTCATTTGTCGTTCCTGTGCTGCTCGTATTCGTTATCGAATCATTTGGATATTTTCTGTTATCATGCGCACCAACTCGGGTCCCAATAATTTTGTTTCTCCTAACTCATTCTAGCATACTGGAGAGCGACAATTTCGTCCATATAAAGCCTCGAACGGGGCCATGCCTATACTTGCTTGATAACAATTGTTGTAAGAGAATTCAACCAATGGTAAGTATTTGTCCCAAATTCCATTTAAGTCTAGTACACAATGTCTCAATAGATCTTTGAGAGTTTGAATTATCCTTTCTGATTGCCTGTCCGTTTGGGGATGATATGCATAACTAAATCGTAGGTCGGTGCCCATAGCTTTTTATAAGTTGATCCAAAATCGTGAAGTGAATTTAGGGTCTCGATCAGAAACTATGGATACTGGCATGCCATGTAATCTCACAATCTCACTTATGTACATATTGGCAAGTTGCTCAAGTGAATAGTTTTCTTGTATTGGTAAGAAATAAGCATAATTGGTCAATCTATCTACAATGATCCAAATTACGTCCAAGCCTTGAGAAAATTTGGGAAGACCCGTCAAAAAATCCATGTTGATGTGTTCTAACTTCCATTCTGGAACCTCGAGTGGTTGAAATGGACCCTTAGGTACCTGATGTTCTATCTTGACATGTTGACAAGTTAAACACCTTGAGATAAACTCCACGATCTCTCTCTTCATATTGCTCCACCAAAATGTATGTCGAAGGTCACGATACATTTGGTACTTCTATGGTGGATTAAAAATGGTTTGTTGTGATACAATCCTGATCAGGCTCACATCGAACGACATTCACTCAACTCGAGTTCCAAGGACAATTTAAGTGATCTTAAGAGATGTGACTCAAATCGACTCAATGATGCTTGCATTAAAGCACAATTTAAGTGAACCCCGAGGATATGATCATTCACATGTTTTAGGATTGCTAGATACCATTTCTTTAGAAATTCCAAATCAACGGCAAGTCAAGTCATTATGTAATGCACTTAACAAAAAAGCAGGATAGAGGATGTGAGACCCCAGATTTTATGAATAAAGATTTAAATTTCTCGAAATATTTTTTTTTAAATATTATGGTGTGGATTTGATATAATGTTATAGTTGTGGGTAATATTTATAAATTTTGCAAAGTATGCATGTTGTTATATAATATTCGATTGGTCAGGGAATATTCTTTTTATCGGGGAATATCCGTACGAGGGCACAATCATTGGTGGACCCCGTAACGGAAGTATTGTCGTAGTTATAAAATGACAGAATTATCTTTTATTAAAAATAACAACTAAAGTGTTACCGTTAAAACTGTTGAACTACCCGGTAGTAAAAGTACAGTAATACGCGTGGTTGCATAGTAGCACACGGTATTGATTATTGATGCTTACATGAGAAGTCACTCAGTTATACTCAATTATTGCTGCATCATATCTCATTTTGTTGATTCAAATGTTGTCACAGTATTATTTGCATAATATGATATATTATTAAATCAATAATTGAGACGAAAAAGTTATTCATATTATTAATTACAATATTTACAATGTCTAGAAGTTCTGTCAAGGAGAGGTTTGGTCATCTAATTGCGCGCCAATAAGGAGAAATTCTTATCAGAAAGCCCCCTCTTTCCTGGGAACGACCTGGTTGTTAAATATTATGAATTATAATATTAATGATGAATAAGTCCGTGTTGATTAAAGATGAATAAGTCCGTGTTGATTAAATATGAAATTGGTAGTTTCATTGTGTTGGAATTATTAGTGTTAGTGGAAATTGACATTTATTTCGATAATAATTGATGTCTGGAGGTTATACTGACCAATCAGGTAATTAACTGGATAAATGAGCAATTAATTGCTATTAATTCACATGATTATAACTATTTATTCACATGTGTGTACTATTGATTCACATTCTTATACTATTAGGGGAGTTGGTGCAAGATTGATAATACTTGCATGACTAAGTTAAAAATGGAGGTATAGATGGCGGTACTATACTGTAATTCGTATTTTCACAAGATTATAACTATTGATTCACATGATTGAACTATTGATTCACATTATTTACTATTAGGGGTTGGAATAACCTGTCTATGCGAAGTACCACATACATGGTGAAATTCTTCTGTTATTCCATTCTTTATTATTCTGTTGGAATAACCTGCCCGTGCAGTCTATCGCATGCCTAGTGAATTCTGTTGTTATTCAATTCTTTATTATTCTGTTGGAACATCCTGTCTGTGCGGATTACGCATGACCTGGTTCCATTTTTTATTATTCTATTGGAATATCCTGTCTGTTCGGATTACGCATGACCTGGTTCCATTCTTTATTATTCTGTTGGGAATAACTTGTCTGTGCGGTCTATCGCATACCTGGTGAATTGTTCTATTATTCCATTCTTTATTATTCTATTGGAATAACCTGTCTATGTGGATTACCGCATACATGGTGAATGATCCTTCGTATTCATTCCTTATTAAATTGTGGAAATGATCTGTCTATACGTGGAATACCACATGGTGGGCGAAAATCCATTTGTAATTTCATATATTCTATTATACTCAGTTGGTTAAAGTTTTGGCTTCTATACTCCATGAAATTAGTAAAATATCCTGGATATTTGCGCTTCATCCAATATCTTTTCATGAAAATATTCTTCTGAGCATTCTTGAATTTTACTCCACAAAGCAGTATCATGTTGACAATTTGGACGTAATTGATTTCAGGATAAATTAACATATAAATCTTTAAAATTTATTCTTGAACTTGTTTTATTGAATTATTATGTCATTGTCATCATCCTCATGCTTATATTGTGATGAAAGTCATCTTTGGCTTACGTGCATAGATGGACTTGGTATGATTATGACCAGGGATCATTCGGTATAATCATGACCTATAATGTTATAAATGATGTGGTAAAAGTCCTCAGTGGTCTGTAGTGCGTTGATGGACAATTTTTGGTATGATTATGACCAGTGATTATTCGATATAGTCATGACCATTGATGATTTAATAAATATCCTTGGCCCATAGTGCATGGATGATTCGATGATGTGGTTTATTTATTAAGCTGAGTCTCAGCGATAAAAACTGATGAAAACATTTTAAATCATAGAAGATAGTAGATATTATGCTCTACTTGACTCTTCTAATGGATTTCTTATTCCGCTGCAGTTAAACTTGATGTCTATTGTATTTTATCAGTTTAACATTATTGAAGGCTAATGATAATTTATTATGCATTATCTTAGTTATAATATTTCTTACTGGGCTAGTTGAGCTCACCCTTTCTTTCATTGTTCTCTTCAAGAAATGAGAACGTAGCTGGGACTAGTCGGGGAACGGAGTGATGGTCCGAGATGGTGTTATAGTAGTCCTCACTATTTTAAAAAATAGTGTGACAATAACTGTAATGAGGACTCTATTTGAGAGTGGATATTGTCTAGAAGGCAATATTCTTGTTTAAACTCTCATCTATGTTTTATCGTATTTTACACGACGTTTGTATAATTAAGTTTGTATTTGTATTCTGTACCATGTATTTGGTGACTCAAGATGGGTGATGTATACCTATTTTGGGGGCATCACAGAGGATGTGTGGGAAATCGTTTATTATGGGATATGTTTTTAAGTTCATTAACTTGGTCTAAACAAAACTTAAAGGTTGTTGGTCAAAGCAAAATGGACAAGAATTCAAGTTGAGACTTAAAAACACAAAAGGGGACATTTTGACCAACTGGCACTCCCCGAGCCAAGAGGGGGGGGAAGTTCTGTAGGTTTGACGCGCTCTGCGCCATTGATAGGTTGGGATCGGCGCGCCTCGAGCCAGGGCGACAAATTTTGGATGCATTTTTTGAGGTACCACGACTTTGACTATTTAACTAGATTTTTTTTCATATTTTTAGGGGACCTTTCATATCTTTCCATAATTTTAATGTATCTAGGATATTTATTAGATAAGATTTGTTTTCCATATTGATTTATTAGACAGAATTTCTATTTGCATTCAAATTCTTATTCCTTATAGGAATTAGGGTTTTGATTTCTTATTTCTTATATAATTAGGTTTTCTTCCATAATTATAAATAGATTATATAACTGATTTAATAGGAGGAACTTTATGATTAATAAAATTACTTTATGAGATTCTTCTTATCTTTTGGTTCTTTAAGAACTCCTAGACTAGTTTTGAGTTTTCTTGAGATTCATTATTGACTTATCATATAACAATACATAGTTGTGCGTGGCGTCTTCTACCATGTATCAATCGTCGATTGTACTTTTAGTTTTTGTCTCTTTATAGACATTGGGTCAAGGTTTCGTTGGTGTTCGACTCAACGCAAGCTTCCTAGCGTAAAGGAATTGTACCAAGGTTCTTTTCTCTTTATAGACGTTGGGTTAAGGTGTTGTAAGCGTTCCACCTTCAAAACTTGCTGGAAATGATCGGGGCGACGACCACCTCATGCAAGCGTACCATAGAGTCTATCATTTGGTATCAAAGCTAAGTGTTCTAGAGAGTTACTTATTCTTCAAATTTCTGTTGAAATTGTTGAGTAAAAAAAGTATGGAATTTTTTTTTGAATTTTAATTTTTTGTCGATTGCATGCTGTTGTTTATACCTTCTATATTTATATCATGATAAGTTATTTTGACTTGATTAGTAAAGCTAAGAAATTGGCTAGGTGAGTTCAAGAAGATCCTATAAGAAACACTATTAGAGGTAAAAAATAAGAGTGTAAGATTATTAGAAGGTAAAAGCCAAATTTGAGCGATACACGAGTGATTCATCATTGTTTGAGCGAAACAAGGGTATGTGTGAGGAATTTTTTTTATCTACTAACCTTTATTTTACAGCAAACATGTATGGATACAATTATGAAAGTTCTTATGGGTCTTAAAGGAATACTTTCCAGCGCAATATTGATACAAAGGCATATCTGAGATGGGAGAGAAAAATGGAGCTAGAGTTTGACTATCATGATTACTCTGAGCAGAGGAAGGTCATACATGTAATTCAAAAGTTCTTTGATCATGCAATCATATGGTAGGAGTTTAGAAAAAATAATAGAGATCCGATCGAGACATGAGCAGAATTCAAAACAACAATGAGAAATCAGTTTGCTCTAGTACAATGGGACAAGAGGGAGGAGTATACATCTTAAATACATGTAGAGAAAACTTCAAGGCGATCAACATTAAAAGATGATAGGAGGGTTCTTTGACATATAAACAATGAGGATTCACATTGGAGACAGCCACAAGACATTCCTAAGGCATCTAAGAACATAAAAGAAGACATCATGGAGGCGTGTTATAAGGGATTGGAGGATTGTTGGATGCAGCTACAAAACACTTCTAAGGTGCAAAAGGAGCAAGATTAGCCGAAGAAAGAAGATGATGGGAAAGAGTATAAAATTTAAGTGGAGATATTGTGTTCTAGTGTTCACAATGACATCCATGATGAAAAGAAAATAGGTAAACACTCGAAAGAAAGTGAACAAGAAGATGAGTTTGTAAAAGAAAATAAATGTGAAAATAATCGACAAAAAGAAATTATTCAAAAGATTGATCTTGCAAAAGAAAAAGTTAAAAAGAATGAGAGAGAAAAGAAAAGAGAGAATGAAAAGATTGAACTTGAAAATAAATGAGAGAAAAACAAATTAGAGGGTAACTATGAAAAAGATAGTGAGATGGAAAGTGATTTATATTTTGAAAAGCCAATGACTGTACATTCGTACACGACGACATTTTTGAATACTAACAAGGTTAACTCTTCTTTATCTAGTTCTATTATTTCTCTTGTATAAGTTGTTGATGATATACCCCGAGCTATCATTCTGTACCGATCAGCTGATAGTTTTCTTGAGGAGACGACGGAGTTACCGAGGCGGGTTGGAGAGTTGGTAAAAGTGGGTATCATAAGAGAAGACATGAGTTCGTGTGCTAATTATGAGATCATAGTACCTAAGAAAGGCGGGACAATGAGTTTGTGCATTAATTTTGAATTGGTAAACAAGTATAGTTATTCTTTTCTTTGTTTATATAATATGTTTGATAAATTGCACAGTTCTTATTTTTTTTTATCTACATGTGATAATGATCATGTGATGACAATGCCTAATCAAATTAACATTAGGGAATGTGAAAAATGGAAAATTATTTGAACATGTGATTTATATAGATGGTTAGTTATTTCTGTCAGTTTAACTGATGCATCTAGTGTTTTCATGAGTTATTTTAAAAACATGTTTTGCATGTTTCCATTGTAAATTTGTTGTTAGCTATTTTTAGGGTAGAATCGTCTTTATCATAAACTATAGTGGATATTTGATGTATGTTGAGTTAGTTTATGATCATGATATATATTCTTGTTTTCAATGTTCGTACTTGTATGAAATTCATTCTAGGTTTTCTTATCCCTATGTTGAGTTAGGTTTTCATGCTAGACAATCTTTACATGAGATGTTAATAGTTAACAATGGTAGTAATCATGTTGTTTCGTTAGAGAAATCTTCATTATATGATTCGCTATCATATGATATTGATTTGAAAAGTGATTATCATCGAGATATGGTGAGATGTGGGTTACATGCATGTTTAGTCAAATCATTTGGATTAGATAAGGCATTGCATACTTCCATGAGACTGTTTAATAATATTTTGCATTCGTTCATGGGAAAACTTGTTATTATATGTTTTGATGATATTCCAGTTTGTGTCAAAAATTCAAAAAATTTTGTAGCATGTGTTTATTTTGTTTATCATGATAAGTATGTGTTGGGTATACTTTAAATTAAGCTCCACACGCTAGTATACGTGATCAACAAGTAATATCGTGATGAATAAAGTATCGTTCATATAGAGACCAGTATGAAATTTAATCAATCAATTACCAGCTTTATATTATTTTAATTTTATTAAACTATTCAAATTAAAGATTGCAATTAATTAAAAACTAATAAACTAGAAATCAAAACAAAATTAACTCAACTTGTTACCGCTAATTTCAATCAAATAATGGAGAATTAGGCTTACAATTTCACTTTAAGTTTCACTCTGATTATCACACTTCTTTTTAATTTAATTAATTATCTCAGTTCATTAATTAAGAACACTAAGGTAGAATTAGACATCTCTCAATGCACTAACCCCGTATTAACTTAAATCCATAATTTGATAGAATTCAGCCAAACACCCTAATTAACTAATTCACTATATCTCTATGTGAATTAAAATCAAATAAGGTTTAAATTTCAAGTTCTTTATTGATTACATGCGATGTTAGGTTTATCTCTATCCTAAATATTCATCAAGAGTTCCATCAAAACGCAGAATTCAAGAACACATGCTATTGTGAAAGGTCAATAATAATCTAGAAGGGGGGTTGAATAGATTATTATAAGTTAAAAAATTATATTTAGGTCTTTTTGAATTTTTAGTTATTAATTAGCAGTTTTTAGTAATTAGCATGCAAGATATAAAAATTCAATCACAATGCACCGAGATTTATCTGGTTCACAACATACACCCTTTGGTATGTTGCTATGTCCAGTCTCAAGTCCCTACTTGGAACTTGAGATCCTATTACTATCAGTAATGACAACTCCTTCAACAGGCGGAGAAGCCTTTACAAAGTTTTATAGACAAAATTTCAACTATTCTATCTTGGACAGCAAGCTCCCCGCTCCTTCCTCAAGTCTAGTTGTACCACCTTTTTGAAATTAGTTCTATTCTATGATTTGATCTTAAAACAAATGCCTCTTCCTCACTCCACAAGTAAATTAGAGACCCAACTACCTGCTGACCTCTCTAAGACTCTGGTCTTGGTCGAAGAATTACTCGTTTTTCTCATAGGTATATAAAATAAACTAACTGTAATCCTTTCTCTATTTACAAATAAGAACAAATATATCAATATAAAGGTTCAAGGACTTCAATAAGCTTCTTTAAAGTAGATAGAGCTTCTGATTAAGCAAGTATATGATATTAAAGCACTTTATAAAGAATTAACAATTCTGTAGAATAAAGAGTGTTTTTCTATGGACAATGTAGAATTGTTTCTTAGAAAGTCTTTATCAAGTATTATATGAATTATTTATATGAACCAATACTTGTATAAAAGAATAACTCAAATAATAAGTATCAAATATAATCTCTGTTAAACACAATCTGATATAGCAAATATTACTTGTTTAACTCAAATAATATATAGGAATATTTTATCTATTATGTGAACTTTATAAATAATGTCACTTAGTACTATAAGGAATCGTACGGTTCGAATTCCTCTTGGTGGAGGTGTATCTCCGTAGCCTTGCGGCGTCAAAGTATAAAAAAATTTATGATTTTCACAATTGATATTTATATAAATATTTTCAATACATCACTACGATTCTCAAATCCGGTTCAGATGACTACTCTTTTTGGAACAGTATCTCAGTGTTGTTTGGAGCTATCAAGTTTTGTATCTATTTTACGATATTTGTATAAATAATATCAATAAAAGGGTACTGAAGACTAGAAGGAATCGTACGGTTCGAATTCCTCTCTGTATATGTGTATCTTCATAGCCTTGCGGCGCCCAAGTATCATTTTATTTGATAAATAGATGAAAAATAGATATATAGAATTGTGTAGAATAATATATATTTGTATATCTATAGATATAACACAAGTAAGAAATAATTCAACAGAAATTAAACTTATCTCAATACTTGGACCAACTTTTCTCTTCAAAAATAATCAGAACTTTTGTAGGAAGAGATATAAAATTTAGAGAGAATATAGGCAATGAGATTATGATTTTCTTTTCACAAAATTGGTAAAAACCAAATGAATGAAATACTCCCTATTTATAGAATTTTTGAAGTTTAGGGCAAAATTATAATTTAGAAAAATAATTTTTGAATAAACGATTTTGATCAAACATTTTTGAATTGAACTGTCCAGATTAAAGTATGCTTTTACGCTGTAGAAGAATAAAAACTGCCCAGTCCAATCTCCTTCTTCTGATCATTTAATGCTTATCATGCCAGCCAACACATGATTTAAATTAAGTCCCAAAATAAGTGTCATTTTTGTCCAACACAGTTTCTAGCACATGCACTTTAACACACACTCATATATATATATATTGATAGTTAAAGATAGTAATATAAGTATTAAAAAATATTTTGCCCAACTTTAGTTTTTGAAAAAAGAAATAGGGTTTCCTTATCTTGAATATTATATGAACTAATTTATTTAACACTTTACATATATTTTTATCAAGGTGAATAAAAATTAATTCAAGTAAAATAGAAAATAATAAATAATATTTAAAACATAATTGTTATCATCAAAATATAAAATAAAATTATACCTATCAATCTCCCCCTTTTTGATGATGACAATTATAAAAATATTTTTAGTTTGAAGAAAACTCCCCCTTAAACTGTGAATCCCTTTTATAACAATTTAGATTCAATCATAACAGTTAATAAAGTCCATTCATGGTAGTTCATATATAATCCATTCATAGTAGTTAATCCATTAATAGCAGTTATATATTCCATTCATAGATTCATGGAAGTTCATTATTCATAACGGTTATATAATCCATTCATAGCAGTTAGTAGTTATATAATCATATTTTTCTTCTCCCCCTTTGTCATCATAAAAAGTGACAGGGTAAAATAGTAAACCTGCAGAAGATATGTTAGAAATCCTGCAAAGAGAGTTAGTTAAAACTTATATAAACCAAATAAAAAGAAGTAGTGGCAGTAGTAATGTGAAACAGTAGATGGGAGAGGGATTAAGGATTACAGACATCCAAATAGTTTGTTGAGCTAGTACAAATTCAGATTTCCTCAAGATCGAGAGGAGAGAAATGAGACAGATCAAGAATGTTTCCTTCAGGATCAGCAGGTGGGGGAACAGGAGCAGTGAGGTCAGTAGAGGTACTAACATTGAAGGGATCCATCAACAGGTTGTTGTTTTTCAAGAGCAGACAAACCACCGATTTAATTGTGTTCAAGGAGAGCTGAACATCTTCTAATTTGTCCAGAATGAGGGATTGATTTTGCAATAAAAGTTGGTTCATACTATTTAGGGAGTCGATTTTGGTAGCCATGTTGATGTTAGCTTCAAGATTTTCATGATCAAGTGGTTAAAAAATGTTGAGAGGCTGTGGTGGCAGATTTAGATGAGAGACTATGTTGCTGGGAGGGACTAATTGAGACTGAAGATTGGACAAAGGAAGATTCAAATAGTGGAAGATATGTGTAACAAGTAGACCAAAACCAAGGCAATTGTTTTGAAAACAATATTCAAACAAAGACAACAAAAAGTAGGCTAGATTCTAGGGCATGCATTCATTTAATAGACTTTTGATGAGTTCCAGATGAAAAGGCTCCTTCAATACAGCCTCGCCATCCGACTCCATGACCTGAACAACAGCAAATTATCATGTCACATGATGAATGGGTAATATACCCATGAATTGGATACATCCAGTCTTAATTTATTGTTGTTCTCAAGTCTTTTAGAATAGTTTTTAAGTGTTTGTATCTATTCATGCATGTTTTATATTATTTTGTAGGAATTGGGACAAAAGTTACTTGGACCAACGTTTGGGGTTGCTAGATTCGTATTTTTGGCTTGCCATTTACATAGCAGTCACTTCAGAGCCAATTTCAACATTTCTTCGGATCTTATTTCGAAAAAATCAAAGAATGAAATGTTTTATATCTACGTCTCCTCTTTCCAAACCATCTTGAATCATCGAAATCGAAGTTCAAACAAAGAAGTTTGGCCATTTTCCTAAAGGACGTCAGAGCGGAAATTTTTTGAAAAAGAGACCAGCGCCGGGGCGCCCATTCCTAGCCAATTTCCAGTGCCAGGGCGCTAGGGGGCAGACGGGAAATGTTCCAGCGCCATGAGAAGCGCTGGGGCGCTGGGCTCGGGCCTGGTCAAGTTGAAACGTATTTTAGGGCGAATTTTGATACTTTTTTTACTCCAAATTGGATTGGGTTTGCTCCTAAGCTAGAAATTGAACTTATAACCTATAAATACATGATGGAAGGCATTGAATAAGGGGGATTATATAGATTAGCTTAGATAAAAACACTCCATTAGATTATATCATAAACCCTAGTTTATATTGGATTGTTGGAGATTGAAACAACTTAGGGATCATTGAAGATGAAAAGCAAGAACAAGAGGGGAGCATCAGATTTGCAAACAATAGATTTCATTCTCTACTCTACTTCTATTCTTATCTTTTAATGGTTATTCAATTATGGATTCTAGATTTTAATTCAATGACAATGAACTAAATTTCTTGTTTAAGATTGCAACGGATCATATGGCATAGCTTATTTTAGTATGCTTCTTTATTAATTTATGTGATCTATTCTATGGATTGTCTATTATGATTGTGTTTAATTGTTTAATTGTCTAGCTAACAATTACTATGATAATCTATATGGATTTGGGAGATGAAGTATAGATTTAGATCTAATCATAATAGCATGTCATTATGTTTTTGCACGGTATTGGAATTCATGATTTGTGTTTAGGATAGGGATATGCCTTTACGCCACATGTAATCTGATAGGGAACATGTGCTTTAAATTTTTTTTAATTGTAATTCACATAGGATTATAGTGAATTAGTTAATTAGGGTATTTGATTTAATTCTATCAACTGTGGATTTGAATTAATATATTTTTGATGCATCGAAAGGTGGTTATAAATATTAATAAGTTCCTGATTAACAATCCAGAATAGTGAGCATAATTAATAAGAAGTGTTTTAATATAAGTGAAGTAATAAGTGTAGTTGTGATCTTAAATCTCCATAACCTGATTTTCAACTAGTGGTAGTAATAGTAGTTTAATTATATATTTTAATTCACAACATTAAATTGATTGTTTAAATAAAATTAGTTTGGTTAAGAACTAGTACTTGGTGTTTTTTATTAAATAATTCCTCGTGGGAACGATACTCTACTTTCACTTTATTACTTGTTGACCGTGTATACTTGCACGTATGTTTTGATTGTGAAATCGATCAACAGCACAACCACTAAGGAGTCAAGGGCCTTCTCCCATCTCACAAGGGGTAACCATCACAAGCCTAAACATGCCAATTGGAGATCCTGAATTCATGAATAGACACGATCATTTGGAAAGGCTAAGTCAAAGCGAGTTGGAAGATATAGCATGGAGAGACGAAGCCAGCAGAAGAAGAAGAGCTGCAGAATATGCTAATCCTCCAAGGAACAAAAGGCAGAAGAAATAGAGATAAGTTGGAACTCATTTTTATTGATGTAACTAAGCGTTATTGTAATATCTGTCGTTAAAAACATCAATAAATTCATACTTATACTCTAGAGATTTCAGTTGTTCACTGAAACACTAAATCATACTTACTTTCTAGCAACTGCATCTAGAAATTGATAATCATGATACATATCTCCTTGGTTATGTCAACATCAAATAGGGAGAGATTATTGGGAGATTACATATTTGAAATTTGATGTTGAAAGTAAATATTCATGATTATATGTAAAGTCCTTCAAGGAATACATGTACATGGACTTAGTGGTAGATCAAACTTGTTAGGTTAATCTGGGATTTAATATTTATCATTCTTTAAATGAATGTATAGAAGAAAAGATCAAAGCTGTTAGGTTGATCTATATCTTGAGATGTAACAGATAAGCTTCAGCAGAATCATAGTCTATCATGCTGATCAAAAGACTTCAGAAGCCAAGGCAGAATCGTAGAGCATCGAGAATCATATTATGTCTGCTTTGGAAGGCCTCTCATGAAATCGTAGAGTGGTCCAAACGCCTGTCGAGTCAAACTCAAGAATAGTAGAGTGCTCTCGGAATCGTAGAGTCTGCAAGTCAAGCAAGTGATGATCACAGTGTGCCAGTACTTAAGAGAAATCGTAGTGTTCTCATCATCAACACCAGATCAAGCACCAAGGTGGCAAGACACTACGATCATGGTCGTAATGTATCATCTGTCTGCATCAGAAGCATCGAGCCGTGTCCATTGGTTTCAGAATAAAAGTCAACAAATATGGAATGGATTATAGACATTGAGATTATCGGGAGTCCCAAGACACAACAGTCATCCTTAGTATGTAACAAAGAAACATATTGAAGAAGCTAAGGAAAGTACTATGGGTCAGCAAAAAATACCTTTTCAGGTGTTAGGTGAGATAGCAGTCTGCAGTGTCAGTGGGACAGACAGTTGGACAGAAGATTTCCATAAAGTCACCATCAGAAATGTCAAATACAATTAATACTTCAACGGATGTCTTCAAACGGATATATTTCAAAGGCAACATATATGAAAAATACAAGCAGATGCAAAAAAAAGTAATCAAAAACGAAAATGCTGAAGAACACTCAACGCTCAACTCTACGATCTAAGAAGAAGACATGCTCAGCTACTCAGTTCTTTTGAACACAAGATTAACGACAAGTAAGTAGTACCATTCAAGAACTCCACCATCATCAAGTGAAGTAAGAAGTTCCAAGTCAGAAAAACTTGAAGAGTTTTAAGTGAACTGAGAAGTTCCAAGTCAGAAGGACTTGAAGAGTTCAATAGTGAACTAAGAAGTTCCAAAACTATTGGTCTTGAAGGAATCTGTGAGATTCAATGTTTGTAAAGACATCCTTAGTGGATTACCTACTCGAAGAGTAGAAGAGTGGACTATTGGTCTTGAAGGAATATGTGGTATAAGTTAGATCGTGAAGCATCAGATTCAAGGTGGAGGTATCTGAATTTGGGGGCTTCCCCCGTTCTAAAATATAAATAATAAACTGATCAATAATGAATTTTCAAAATCGATAGGAAATATTTTTAATTGAAAATGGATGTGATAATTAACTTTTAAATACAATAAATTTTGAGAATTACTTTATAAAATATTTTTAATTTTCATAATTATATTGTTTAAAACTAAATATATTAATTACGATTCTAAGATCAAAGGCTTAAAAGTCAAAGCTATTTAAAAACTTTGTTTTATTTTTTAAAAACATTTTTACTTATTCAATTTAAATTAATAACGCATTGGAATTTCATGCAAATGGTACTATAAATTGTTGTTTAATTGGATTATTAAAAACTACTTTTTATGCTGAATATGATTACTTAATTGCATAATTAATAAATTAAATAATTAGGAACGTAAGGAGTACATGCATAAAATAATAATAATTGCATGACATAGGGGTAAACATATAGTTGTGGTTGTGACATCTAGTTAGTGATAATAAACAGTTTAATTGAGGAATTTGCTCTATCATTCTCTCGTAACAACTAATCACGGTAATCAGGGACAACCTGTACTGGGGGCAGTGGGGTCAAAACATTTTGAAAATTTTTGTATACATGGGTACTTATTTGCGTATTTGAAAAAATACATCATAATAATTAATATTTTATTCATCTCACTAAATAAGTTTTATTTTGACTTTTTAAAGTTAATTTTCAAAATTTAAAATTTTAAAAATATGAGAATTAATTTAATTTAGACAATATAATCATAAATATTACTCTCTTTATTATACAAAATGAATCTTCTTTTACAAATATATATATATATATACGGATCTTAAATTCACCCCTTATCTAACATACCTTGCTCACCTCTCTTTAGCGTAGACCGAACGACGATTCGGTCCATCGCTATATATAGAACCGTCCCTATATGTTGTTTGTCGCTATATGTTGTCCGTCGCTAACGCTCTGTTTGTGAGTTTTAAAATGGACAAAAAAAAAAGAATGGACGAAAAATTTAAGTTTTCTTTCCAATTCTTATGTTTCTGAGTTTTTTAATAAACGAAAAAGAAAAAAAATGGATAGAAAACCACTTTTCCTACCAAAGTTTTTCGTCCAAAACCTGATTTGGACGGAAAAGAAATTGAAATAAATAATATTTTTATAATTATCATATTATCCTCAATTTTTAATATAATAAATTTTAAATTACAACTCATGTCTTCAATTTTAAATTTTCTATTCTTTACTACTTAAAACTCAGAAACAACATAAAGAAAAACTTCAAATTTTCTATTTTTTTCTTTTCTGTTCTAATTTAAGTTTTCTATTCTTTTCTTTTCTGTTCAAAACTTAGAAACAGAATATAAAAGCTAAGACAACGGTTCTATATATAGCAACGAACCAAATTATCACCGGTTCGTCGCTAAAGGAGGGTGAGCAAGGAATGTTAGAGAATGGGTGAGCTTAAAATCCGGACTATATATATATAGCAAAGATCAAGTGCATACCCCTTATCTTATTCACCCGTGCTCACTCCTTTTTAGGCGACGGTTTCGGTCATACAACCGTTGCCTATACTTTTAGCGACGGACAACATATAGCGTCGCTAAAAGTATAAGCGACGATTGTATGACCGAAACCGTCGTCTAAAGAGGGGTGAGCACGGGTGAGTAAGATAAGGGGTATGCACTTGATCCGAACTGTATATATAAATATATATAGGGTCTCCATCCACAACAACCGGTTGTTGGGGAGCAACCCATTTTGGTCAACCGCTACAAGCTCTACCGGCTTATAAAAAAAATTTGTCTAAGGCCGGTAGAGCTTGTAGCAGCTGGCCAAAATGGGTTGCTCTCCAACAACCGGTTGCTGTGGATGGAGACCCATATATATATATATATATATATATATATATATATATATATATATATATATATATATATATATATATATATATATGTATGTATGTATGTTTTATTCACTCTTGAATAATTGAGTTCTTAGTTTTATATTGATAATATGAATTGCTAAGGTGAATTTAAGAATATGGTACAATTTTATTCTACTAATAAAAATAAAAATAGAATTTTTTTAGACAGACATAAAAATTAGACATTAGTGTATTTAAATTTTACAATAATCAACTCTATGAATCAACGGAGGTAATCTCAGATCTGATGATAACTCACTATAATTTTAGAAGTAGTATAACTTTTGTTGAAAACACTATGAAAGTAGGCTTGGCAAAATATTGTTATGGGTTGTTTTTGGTTTTTAAAATATGGTTATGGTTCCATTTAAGAACTAAAATTATATTAACCATTTTTAATATGGGTTTTGTGGGTTGGAACTATATGGTTATGGTTTAAAACCATATTAATCATTTTAAGATATTTTGACTTTTAAACAAAATTTTTGAAAAAAGAAATTGTGACCGTCACAATTAAATTAATTAAGTAATAATATGATATAAAATTATTAATATAAATAATAAAATGCTAAAAAACTATACTAATAAAATTTTAAATTGAAATTATTAAAACCCTTCCATATTTAAATAATTTTTCAAAATTATTATTAACCTGCTAATAGAAAGGTTGGAATCCAAAATACACCATAGTATAATTTTATGAATGTCGTTTAAATATTGAAACATATTTATAATTCTTTTGTAACTAGAATTTGGAAAATTAACGGCAACAAAATTGCTTCTTGACACGCCATTCATTTAAAAATCTTTGACAGCCAAATCTTTATCGTCTGTACTTGTGGTTTTATTCACAATTGATTTTTAAATAAAATTAAAAACAGCAATTAACAATTAAAATTTCAAATAGATTCACATTGCTTTTATTTTTTTAAAATTTAAAATTAGTTTCAAACAATTAAAATACGTCTTTTTTTTGTTGAAAACATTAACTCTTTTTTTTAATTTATATGTGTGCGCATGCTCTGTAATATATATATATATATATATATATATATATATATATATATATATATATATATTATTTAGAGTCATGTGCAAATTTTCTCGTGAGCCCCTCACCTTTTTACTTATTCACATGCACATACTGCAGCTATATTATGTCTTTGCTTTCCTTAAAAGGGTATTTTGGTGATTTGCTTCTTAGATGAGAACTAAGTTATATATATATATATATATATATATATATATATATATATGTGTGTGTGTGTGTGTGTGTGTGTGTGTGTGTGTGTGTTGTGGTGTCATTTTTTTGGGGACATGAGAAATTAGAGACCAGGTATATAATGAGAAGACTAATACGGTCATAATTGAAATTAGAGACCAGGTATATGGTGTTTGTTGTGGTGTTACTGAGAGAAAGGATGTTGCCCGTAATTTCCCAACAGAGCTATGAGAGTGATTAAATGAAATATGGGTTGAAAAATTGTTAATCAGTTAATTAACTATATTTGTTTTAAAAAATATTGGTCCAAACTTTAACCAACCTGAATAAATAAAAATGGTTAACCAACCCATTTGGTTCCAGTTAATATGGTTTGACCCAACAGTTAACTAACTATATTGTCAGGTCTATATGAAAGTGATTCATCGTTGTTTTTACTTCTGCAATCAAGTGTTTTGCTTGTGTTATTGAAGTAAACCTGTTGAGTGTACATTTTTTGAGATTTATCCCAAAAAATAAAATAACAAATAATCAATTCCTAGCATACTTGCCTATTACTCTATTAATATTGGTTTATTGGTGGGTTTGATGGAAATTCTCTTGGTTATTGAGTGATTTTGATGTGTTGTATAGCAAGTTAATAGTAACGCTTGTTAATTCACAATCCACAGTAATGACTAATTGTTAAGCAGTTAATTTGTCATTCTATATATATTACTTTTACTAATTTATGTTCATTGTATTGTGATGCGAATTGCTAAGAATCACAGAGTATATTTGGAATTTAACACCTGAAATCTTGCAAATTAATGTTTATTGAAATTAGAATCAAATGGGATAAGCTCAGCAAGGTCAAATCACCCATAACTTTCATCACCAAAAAAAACCACCAGTACATGACCAGAGGGTCATGTATATGAAGCAAAATTTTCATTATATATGTGACCTGGCCACCACGGGTGTGATTTCACCTTCCCCCAAACCATATATCCTATTTCATACCCATAACCTGGTGGCTTCTCTTCCAATGCTCTGCCTCTCCCATTTGCTGCAAAGTCATCAAAAAGTATGGAATCATGAAATGATTGTACTTTCGTATAGTTGTTTAATAGACTAAGTAGTAATGTGAGAAATGAAAATATAATTATTCATAAAATGATTATACTTTCAGTAGTAGTTATTAATAAATGATTGAGATTTAGATTTTATGTTGTGCATGGAATATGGAGTATAAACATAACTATTCTGAAGCTTTACTAATTTAATTTATCTATAAAAAAAGACTCTTTAAGTGTTCTGAAGTTTGTTATTGTCTTATTACACTTGCTGAAGTGACAAATTTTATTTTCTCCTCTAGAGTTTTTAAGAACACAATGAAAACATTTATTCTGCTTTATACGTATATGGTAAAGAGCTGCTTGAGATGGTGAAAGAGCGTGAAATATCTAGAGGCGCTGAGGTTGTTGCTGAAGACAGAGTAGAAGATGATAAGCTGGCAGAGCAGGCAAGTCCGTTGTTATTTTGACTAAAATCAACATAATCTAGGCCTTACAAAATATGGTTATGAATTGGTTTTGATTTTCAAAATATGGTTATGGTTTCATTTAAGAACTAAAATCATATTAACCATTTTTAATATGGATAATGAGGGTTGAAAACATATGGTTATAATTAAAAACCATATTAACCATTTTAATATTGTTATGGGTTATGGGTTTCATGAAAACTTGATTTGACACTAATATTATGTGATTATGTATATACCACTTACTACCCCCACCGCCACCTACCTACCCATCCACCCCACCCCACCCCACCACCCCCACTACCACTAAAAAAATAATATTATGTGATTATGTATATACCCCACCCCACCCCACCCCACCCCACTCCACCCAACCCAACCCAACCAAAAATAATAATATTATGTGATTATGTATATACCCCATACCCCACCCCCCACTCCCACCCCCCACTCCCACCCCACCCCACCCCACCTACTCGCCCCACCCAACCTATCTACCCACCCACGCTATCTACCCACCCACGCACCCAACACTCCCAAAAAAATGATATTAAGCGATTATGTATACCCCACTCACCCCTACGCCACACCTCACCCCACCCCCACCTACCTACCTAGCCCACCCCCTCTCCCACTCCCACTCCCACTCCCACTCCCACTCCCACCCAAAAAAAAATAATGTGTACACCACCCACCCTCACCCCCACCCCACCCCACCCCACCCCTCCCCACCACTCTCTATCAAAATAAATTAATATTAAGCGATTATGTATACACCAGCCACACAAAAAAAATAATCGTGTTTGGTGCGATTACTAAGAGAGAGGAGTGCAATTGAATAGAATATGAGTTAAAAAATAATTAACTAGTTAATTAATTATATTTGTTTTAAAAATATGAATTCAAACTTTAACCAACCTGAATAAATAAAAATGGTTAATCGACCCATTTGGTTTTAGTTAATATGGTTTGACCCAACAGTTAACTACTTATATTGTCAGGTCTAACATAATCTTAAATTTAGGTGTTTTGGACTCATTTCAGTTTGTTTTCATGTAAGTAGAAGCTTTAAAAACAATTATCTATGATCAGAGTTACTAAAAGGGATATTAATTTCTTATTAGAGAAGTTTACCGAGTATTATAAATTGTTGGTTGTGCTTGAAGCTCAATCCATGAATCTCATTCCATTGGTTTCAAATTTAGATAAGGTGAATTCAGTGAACTATCTTTCACTTAGGAGACTCTTAGAGACCGAGTAAAACTAATTATTGAATTATACATTGTTTTACTTCTTAATTTATAACTATTGTGCTGATTGTTGTTTCAAATTGTATTATTTTCTGAATTTTATCGGAATTTGTCAATCTCATAATTTTATGTTATGGTAGTTCAACAAATTTATATGAATCTGTTATTATTAAAAATATTATTTAAACTAACATGTGCATTGCACGGGGTATCAACTAGTGATACTTAAAATCAATTAGCAGAGCAAAATTAAAAAACAGATTTTAATGGTATGAACTGAAATAAACTCACGTGAATGTCACAAGTCTTTGAACTTAAATAAAAAAAATTAAAAAACAGATTTTAATGGTTTTATTTGATTGTTTGATAGAAAATTAAAAATCATACTGTGCTCTGGTTTTTTAAGGGCACAAGTCATGGAACTTGAATAAATAAAATGTTTTTTATATATAAAAATAAATAAAATCAATAATTTGTTAAAATACTACCAAATGGTACAACTATAAAGGCATTGGCATCACATGACATACTGTGCATTTGATTTTAATTTCGCAAAATCAATCTTTAATTTGACGTTGTTCAAGTTCACTAATTTAATAGTTATAAATGATACTTATTCTGTTCTAAAATTAAAGATAAAATTTAATTTTTGAGATCAAATAATGACATATTAAATTTTAAAATTAGTATAATTTATAAAAATTTAAAATAAAATAATATATAAATATAAAATTTACTAGAGATATACAACTATACAAGTAAATATGCCCAAATAAAAAAAAAGTAAAAGTTTACATAAAATATAAATAAATTTGCCTAACTAAGGAACAAATATATTAGTATCACGCATTCCGTATTATTTTTGCACATATAGTAAAATAGAGAATAATTATATTTATGCGTAATATTTCATATATTTTTAAAAGTTACATGGTGAAATAATGTGAACTCATCAACTTATTTCAATAATATTAAAAGTTTATAATTAAGTGTTCATAATTTTTAATATATAAACAAGTTTAAATCATATTTTAAAATATTTTATTATTGGTAAGTGTTTAATAGCCCAAGCGATATTTTTTTTATCCAATCCTTTAATTAATCCTGGAAAAAACAAGCATAACATGTGATTATTTTAAGTTATCCCATGAATAATCTCATAAAAATAAACATGTGATTATGACTATTTAATCCTAGAATTAATAGTTTTAGGATTGTAATTCTATAAATTATAATTCTTGCAAACAAACATAGAGAGTGTTTGATAAAAATTGAATGAATCTGAATGAGTTGAATCTGAATCTGAATAAAAAAAGTTGTTTGATAATTAACATATCTGAAATATCTGAATGACATAATTTTATTATTTTATCCCTTTGAAAAAAATTCAAAATTGTTGTAAATTTATTTAATATTACTTAATATAATAATTAATATTTTTTTAAAAAAATTTATTTTATTTTTTTTACTTTATTCAGCTGCTCATTCTAGCAAAAAAAAATGACTTAGCCATTCAGCTCAATCATCTGACCGATTCAGCTATTTAGACGATTTTTTTTCAAAACAAACGCACTTAATAGCTGACCAGTTCATCGATTCAGCTATTCAAATGTATTCAGTCCTAAACAAACACCTCCATAGCCCCGATATAGGAACAATTACATTTTATAGTACATTTTAAAACATAATTACAACAAAAGTGCACTCATAAAATATTTACACAATTAATACATTTAAAGTTTTATTTACATAATTAAGTGCAATTAGAATTCCTTAATTTAAGGAATTAATATGCAATTAGGATTCCATCTCTCATATTCCAATCAATAAATTCAACGCACCCAAGTCCCATATTCCTTATATGCTACTTATGCTAATGTTGCCGGCGGTGATGGTGTCTCTGGTGGTTGGAGCGGAGGAGGAGGAGGAGGCGGTGGTGGCGGCCGCGATGATTCCTCCTTTTCGGATGACGATTCTTTCTCACGATTCTTCCTCATCAGATGGCATTAGACCTATTGGAATTTTTCTAAACGGTTGGAGATCAAGGGTGGCCGCAAATGGCTGCCAAGCAAATGGACTCACTATGCAGTGATTCCGATTGAGGGTACATTTGGATACTTAGCACCTGAGTACTTCATGCATGATATTGTTGATGAGAAAACCGATGTTTTTGCATTTGGAATTCTTCTTTTGGAGATCATAACAAGCAGAAGACATGTTGATTCATCACAGCAAAATCTTCTCCTCTGGGTAATTAAGTACAAAGCTCTTATGATTCACTCCATTGGTTAGAAGTCATATTGACATGTTTGACTTTTAGTATGAAAACTTAAATATGTTTTTGGGTGTAGGTGTTAGATCTATTAACATATGGAATTTTTCTAAACGGTTTGCAGAAGATATTATAACCGATTTATTAATATACAGCGCAGTTGGTAACCAAACCTTCACATCAAGCTAACCAAACCTTCATACTAAAGTAACCAAACTGTCATATCAAAGTAACCAATCAACCTCCACACTTTCAATTTTTTCCTAGTGTAGTTGGTAACCAAATCTTCATACCAAGGTAACCAATTGACATATACACACCTGTAGTTTTTTCATATTACAATTGGTAGCAAACCCTTCAAACCAAGGTAACCAATTCAGTTTTAGTAAGTTACCAAATTCGTATGAATGTGATGCAGTTGGTAGCCAACCATTCATACAAAGGTAACCATTTTAGTATTTATGAGTAACAAAATAGTCATAAAAAAAATTTCAGAACAGTAAATGTTACATCTATCTATTTTTAAACTTTTTGTAGGACAAATCTTTTTCTTCTTCTTTGCGTTTTGGACAACGGAGATTCGCGGCGGTGTAGCGGAAGAGAAGCCGACGAAAAGAGAGAACTAAAAAAGTAAAAACTGAAACAGAGCCCAATTTATATGTATATATATTTTAATGTCTGTATATGTATATACATTGATATCTTGCTATTTATAGTTGTAATTAATATGGTTGCATATTTGATTAGTTATTACATGATTTTGAAACCAAAATTTTGTAGGCACTTGTTCCTGGATTGAGTTTGACAGAGGAGATAACACCAGAGAGTTATAAAGTTCATGATGTTCCTAAATCAGAATTTGAATTTGTTTTAGTTGTTAGATCCCAAATATTTGAATTTGAATTTGAACTATTAATTATAACAGTTATTTCTTCTTGATTTTAGGTTTCTTTATTAATGTGAATTGTACTATTTTTGTAATATGGATCCTAATTACACTCTTTTTGTAATTATTTAGTTGATGCACTTTTTTTGTAATTACTTTATATTTGTTGTATACTTATGTAAAGGACCCCAAGATATATTACACCACTCCACCAAATGTCTATTGCAATACTCCACCAAATGGACTCAATGTCACTTACTCAATTGTTTAGGAAATAGGTCCAAAGAAAGTATGAATGGTGGCTGGGCTGGCAAACAATTTTTATTTTTCTTTTCATTGAAAGTTGCTATGGGCCATTACGTGATTGTAGTTTGTAAAGATAAAATTAGGACACAGTACGAAAATTCCAAAAATTGTCCCTAATGCAATTTTTTGTTTTAGAGCATTTATAAAAAAATTTATTAATGAGGTCAATAAACTTTTTGTTGCGAATTATGTGAATAATTATAATTGATAATATTTTAATGATATATTTGATATAGTGGGCTAGTTTTATAATCCTATCAATTCTTATATATACATAATGTACTGATATATGACACAATCGTAATTCGGCTGAAAATTTTGGCAATACAAAATCAGACACTGAGAAGCGCAACTTTTTTTCTATAGAATTAAAGTTGCAATATTTGGGGCAATTTGTTTTTATCTTAATCATGTGCATGTCCCTAATTTTATCTATTTCATGAACTGTGCTCTCCCAATTCGTTTTATAAAACTTATAGTCTTATTTATAAATTTTACATATACTAAGTATATATATTTACTCCTTTAATTGACAATGAAACTCGTGTAATGGAGGGAATAGTTTTTTTTAAAGATATTATAGAAATTATTTCCTAAATTAATATTATTATGCTGGTCACCAAACGATATTACATATATCCATTATTTAGAAAGAGTATTTGTAAACAAAATATATTACAGTAAAAAATACTGTCCAAAGTCCAAACATGGAGATCATCACTTACAACCCGTGTGGTGATGAATACAGCATTAAAAGTTAAATTATAGTACTATGCATTAATTATCTAACAAAATACACAAGGGAGATGATAATTGATAAAGTAATACCAATAATCCTAGGAGGACCGGGAACTTTCGATCGGTCTAAGCAAAGGGGATCCAAGCACGGGGCAGGGGGCACCTGCCCCTACTGAAATTTCTACTGTTATATATTATGCAACCAATTTGTCTTCTCTTTTCGGCTTTCTAACTATACTTACTGTTGGAGTGTGATTATTTGGGTAGTGAAAGAGTCCTTATTAAAGTAGATTGTATTTTCTTATTTGGTGGGATAAGAGGTTTAATTTGGAAAGAAATCTATTAGCCATTAATTGCAGTTATAAGGTGATTCTGAAAAGGACTCCTACTCCTATCTATAAATACAATAATAAGCAAGGGATTGGAGAAGATACAAGAACACAAGAGATACAACACAAATACACTTCTTGTACTCTCAATATTATTATAGTGGATTACTCTCTCTCTTCGTGGTTTTTCCCCAATTGGGTTTCCACGTAAATTCTTGTGTTCATACTTTATATTTCTTTATTTATGTTTATGTGAGTGTATTTCGTGAGTTTGATTTCACAACAATTACTCCATCAACCGTTGGCGCTATTTTGGCCTGCTGTTTTGGTGATTTCGTCAGGCGTACAAAATCAGGCGTTAACATTGGCGCCGTCTGTGGGAAAGAAGACACTTGTTCTAGTGTCGATTTAAAATCATCGATTCACTGAAAGAGATAAGTGATTCTTTTTTATTAAATTAAATATATATGTGTACGTGTGTGTGTATATATATATATATATATATATATATATATATATATTATGCATGTAGTGGTAGTATTCACATGATGCATGTAAAATCTAAACATTAACACTTTGGTCCAGGTGATGATAAATTGATGCTGAGTTACCGCAGCAGTAACGAATTCAGCCAGCGCAGAAATAAAAGTTTAAGCTTTTATATCATTGAAGTGCTTTAAAGGTGGCTACGGTTTCATCATCAACCACAGACTGATATAAATTTGGAAGATATAAATTCAGAGGATATAAATTCAGAGGATATAAATCCAGCGGATATAAATCCAGCGGAAATAGATCCAGCGGAAATAGATCCAGCGGAAATAGATCCAGCGGATATTGATCCAGCGGATATAGATTCAGCGGATAAAAATCCCGCGGATAAAAATCCCGCGAATATAAATCCCGAGGAGACTTTTTGTATACTCTCTTATTTTAAGTTATTTACAATTACTTGTAAATAAGAGACTGGGGGGCAATGTTGGAGTGTGATTATTTGGGTAGTGAAAGAGTCATTATTAAAGTAGATTGTATTTCCTTATTTGGTGGGATAAGAGGTTTAATTTGGAAAGAAATCTATTAGCCATTAATTGCAGTTATAAGATGATTCTGAAAAGGACTCCTACTCCTATCTATAAATACAATAATAAGCAAGGGATTGGAGAAGATACAAGAACACAAGAGATACAACACAAATACACTTCTTGTACTCTCAATATTATTATAGTGGATTACTCTCTCTCTCCGTGGTTTTTCCCCAATTGGGTTTCCACATAAATTCTTGTGTTCATACTTTATATTTCTTTATTTATGTTTATGTGAGTGTATTTCGTGAGTTTGATTTCACAACAATTACTCCATCAACCGTTGGCGCTATTTTGGCCTGCTGTTTTGGTGATTTCGTCAGGCGTACAAAATCAGGCGTTAACATTTGCAATGTTGAAGTGTGATTATTTGGGTAGTGAAAGAGTCCTTATTAAAGTAAGATTGTATTTCCTTATTTGGTGGGATAAGAAGGTTTAATTTGGGAATAAATCTATTAGCCATTAATTGCAGTTATAAGGTGATTCTGAAAAGGACTCCTACTCCTATCTATAAATACAATAATAAGCAAGGGATTGGAGGAGGAAGGACACAAGAGATACAACACAAATATACAACTTGTACTCCCAATATTATTATAGTGGATTACTCTCCCTCTCTCCGTGGTTTTTTCCCAATTGGGTTTGCACGTAAATTCCTGTGTTCATATTTATATATCTTTATTTATGTTTGAATGAATGTATTTTGTGAGTTTGATATAATCAATTACTCCATCAACCGTTGGCGCGATTTTGGCCTGCTGTTTTGGTGATTTCGTCAGGCGTACAAAATCAGGCGTTAACATTGGCGCCGTCTGTGGGAACGAAGACACTTGTTCTAGTGTCGATTAAAATCATCGATTCACCGAAGGAGATAAATGATTCTTTTTTATTAAATTAAATATATATGTGTACGTGTGTCTGTGTGTGTATATATATATATATATATATATATATATATATATTATGCATGTGGTGGTAGTATTCACATGATGCATGTAAAATCTAAACATTAACACTTTGGTCCAGGTGATGATAAATTGATGCTGAGTTACCGCAGCAGTAACGAATTCAGCCAGCGCAGAAATAAAAGTTTAAGCTTTTATATCATTGAAGTGCTTTAAAGGTGGCTTCGGTTTCATCATCAACCACAGACTGAAATAAATTCAGAGGATATAAATTCAGAGGATATAGATCCAGCGGAAATAGATCCAGCGGATAAAAATCCCGCGAATATACATCCCGCGAATATAAATCCCGAGGAGACTTTTTGTATACTCTCTTATTTTAAGTTATTGACAATCTCTTGTAAATAAGAGTCTGGGGGGCAATGTTGAAGTGTGATTATTTGGGTAGTGAAAGAGTCCTTATTAAAGTAAGATTGTATTTCCTTATTTGGTGGGATAAGAAGGTTTAATTTGGGAATAAATCTATTAGCCATTAATTGCAGTTATAAGGTGATTCTGAAAAGGACTCCTACTCCTATCTATAAATACAATAATAAGCAAGTGATTGGAGGAGGAAGGACACAAGAGATACAACATAAATATACAACTTGTACTCCCAATATTATTATAGTGGATTACTCTCCCTCTCTCCGTGGTTTTTTCCCAATTGGGTTTGCACGTAAATTCCTGTGTTCATATTTATATATCTTTATTTATGTTTGAATGAATGTATTTTGTGAGTTTGATATAATCAATTACTCCATCAACCGTTGGCGCGATTTTGGCCTGCTGTTTTGGTGATTTCGTCAGGCGTACAAAATCAGGCGTTAACACTTACATACTTTTATTGTCCTCTATTGCTCTAATTAATTGTATAAACTTAGTAAGTATTATGTGAGTTTAGATAAATAAATTTTTTTGATTGTAAGTATCTTAGTTTAGATAAATAAAAATCTTTGATTGTAAGTATCTTTTAACAAATATTAACCGCAAACTAGGATGAGGAAACCGACTTCTTTGTGTAAATTCAAATTAAGCTGACTTATTTGCGTAAATTCAAATTATTTTATTCCTTATTTATTTAAAATATTATTTAGAAACGAATACAAAAAATAGAATAAAACATTATCATATGCAAGATAAGTCCATGATTTATTTTTCATCTTCTTTTTCTATTATCTTTCTTTTTTTATTTAACACTTCTTTTGTCACAAAATTTGTCACTTTGTAATTTAATCTGATTATAATTGTACTAAATTATGTTATTTGGTTAAATTAATAGATGAAAAATCTTGTGAAACACGTTACGCATCCAAATATAACAGAGTATACGATAACTAAGGATTACTTATAAGAAATTTTGGTAACTTTACGTTACAAAATGTACTTATAAACTACATAGTATAATGTTTAATGTTGATACTATTTTTATTTTTATATTTATTGTTTTCATTTGACTATACATTAGTTATTAACTAGATACAAACCCGCGCGTTACGGCGAGATTATTCAAAATTTTAATAATAAATGTGTATGTATAATTAATAAATTAAAATATAATAAGAAGGTGGTAGATTGTTGTGCGATGATCAAATTTTACACAGAAAAACAAATGAAAATACATTGTGGGGGTAGTGTTGAGAGTTTATCGATTTATGCATTACATCTTCTGCTTTGTTTCAAGGTATTTTTTGTAACAATTATTTTAAGTTTTTGACCAAAGTTAACTTCATGTAACCTCTCCTGTGTGGATTTTTTTTAGGAAAACAGAATCCTATCAACCCATGGTTAATTTGGCCACTTTTATTTCATTTCATTCATTTCCTTCAAATCCAAACATAGCATAAACCCAATGCACAATATGATAATTAAAAGCAACCATCAAATACAAGTTTAAAAAATGGTACACGCCATCTCATTTCATAGTTAATTTGCAATATGGACAACAGAAAATTGGAAAGATAAAGCACCATCTTCTAATTGGTTAAACAAAAACTGGCCTCCTGATAAAGGAAGGCAACTGAGGAAAAAAACATGAATAGAGATACAAGTGGACTGCATTCATCCATCAGCACATGAACTGATGCAATTTCTATACAGAATTTTAAGAAATTTTGAACTTGGTATATACAACCAGCTAGATTAGAAAAGAAAAAAAATAGCTTACAGAGTAGTGCATACAAGTATTGAAATCTTATCACATCTACTCCTGGTGAGACTTTGTTGGTGCATAGACTTCCTTATGAAGGCAGGTATGTTACAGCAGAAAAACCGCATGGTAGCCTACTATTTTTCTTTTGCTCCAATATACTTCATTACCCTATTTCCATCTAAAATTTATGTTCAGTAGACCAGGGACCAGAAAGTAGCAAGTTAAGCCAAAGCACCGAAGACCAAAACTTGGCAAAAAAGCTATTGCCTAACGATTCTCATCTGCACAAGATAAATAAATTGAATAACTTAGCAATCAGGACACACCCTTTGAATAAAGTTTCAAAACTTGTCTGCACCAATTTTCCCACCAATGACGTGAATATCGGTGTAATCACGAGTTTTTGTGTAATACTTCAAGTCGGCTTCTTGACATAAAGCAATTTTACTTGATAAATCTAACTTCTTCAATAGATATGTTTTCCCTTGATGCATATAGACGACACCTTCATACACCGGAAAGATTAATTAAATTATCAATTTTCAAAAAGAAATAGCAGCATAGACAAACTACGACCGAACCCAATCAAGCTCTCACCTCCATTTATTAAAAGAGAAACAGGTCCATCATAATTCAAAAAATAAAAAATATAGTGACTGCTTTACTAATATTATGGAGGAACCGAAATGCGAGTTGAAAGAATTAAAACCAGAAATTGTTAAACCAGAGAATAATTCAAGTTAAAACTCGTTATAAAAGTTTAGGTGGTGTATACTGTGATATCTTTTGATTATGAAGACGTACCTGAACAATTGAGAGAAGACAGTCGAGTCCATCCAATGTAGAAGCGCGTACAGGAAGTCAGGAACACCAATAACAGGCAAGGGAGTCAATGCAGCTACCATGCCTTCAATCATCAAAACTTAATTCAATGCATATACAACAATAGAGCACTATAAGAGAATTTATGAAGCACTGTGATATATGCTAACCTGGAAAGTGAGCCGCACCACCTGCACCAGCAATGATTAACTGGATTCCATTCTCCAATGCAAACGTAGCATAAAAAAACAGTTTCTCAGAGCTCCACAAGAAACTGATTCTGTAAAAAGATGCACTGGCCTTGGTTTATAGTGGAAAACTTGCACAAGATGTGTTGTAAGTGTATGCATGATAACTCCAAAATAAATGCAATAAATAGATTCCAAAATACATATTAGTCAGACGTAATCATGGTATTACAATTATCTATCAAATACAATTGGACATTACTTTAGATAGTCACCTGTGTTGTAAAATGGTATAGTGATAACAGTGTTCACTTGCAGTTTCCAGGAGTGATGTATCCAGAAAGATCTATAACATCTATTCGAGGAAGAATTCTAGAGCACAGCTACACACGTACATACCATATCATAAGATCCATGAATGCTAACATTAGTTGCCATCCATTTGGTTTTCTTTTGCTCAGACTAAGAATCATCAATTCGAGAACATGCAAGCATTGCGATTGGCAATTCCATTAGCATCAGTAAGTAAATCAAACTGCATTACCTTTTCTAACACCAATATCTTTTAAGTAATTAGCAAGCTGTAGGAAAGTACATATGAAACCCATCAATAATTCATTTAATGAAATCCAACTATAGGCCACAAATTCAACATAGAGATAGACAGATCTGGCACACTCTCTGGAGCAGCTGGGTGTATGTCAGACTACCATTAGCAGCAGGTTCGTTTTATTCCCAGTATATTGCAAATTTGTCACCATTCCCAGACTCAATGTTTCTATCTTAAAAAAAGGAAAAATAATTCCAATAACAATAAATCAAAACCTTGTCTAAGAAATCTTATGCATAATACATCGTTGAATCTCCAGTCAGAGTTATCTCCATAAACGTGTTCCATTACAACGTAAGGCCTTCACGGTCTTCCTTTTCTTCTCTCCCTTATTCTTCTGTTACCTGTTAATGTGGCTACAATATTATCAAAAATTGGGTATACAAATGATTCTAATAGCTCCTCAATCTCCGAAGTGTAACGAAGGGCCTCATAATTGGAACGACACCTAAGCCTCTGGATAGAGCCTGCGATTCCATTGTTGGCAAGTCGTGAATCAGTATGTGTAAACTTGATCACCTTATGCTTTTTTAACAACAAATACATCTCCCCTATGTAGTTACTCGCCTGCATAATTAAGAAGCAGCTAAGAAATGGTTCTAGAGACACTCAAATCAAATGGGATAATAGGGAAGTGGCAGTATAATTTCCAAAACCTTAGAACAAGAAATAGGAGTCTTTAGATAGGGCTTCTTTGCAGCATAATGTGGTGGCAATGAAGCGCTTCCAATCAAAAATATCTTTAAAATCACTGCGAAAAGCATTAGAAGATTAAACAATTGCAACAGCTAGACCCAACCAAAAGGGGAAGAAAAAAAAATATCTTGGGTCCGTCCAATATGATCTTTGATCAAGAGAAGGAATAACCAGAGTGACATTCATTAATTTTGCAATTGCAACCATGTCGCATATCTGCATTAGCGTTATTTTGACGAAGAACACAAAAATTATAAATTGTTGTATAAGGAAAATAGAAACTGTTATTCAGGGACGACCCGGGGTGGGGAGATTAGCATACAAAATTTAATTATCTTAGCAGTATGAGAGCTGAAATACAAAAAGATTTGTTCCTTTCTTACTCTATTCGTCTCCTGTTTCGTCTTTTTGTTGATGAATTTCCAAAGCAAATCGCTAATTTTTTTACGTCTCTCTGGTCTATGCTGATAATATAAATGTAGTGCTTATAGATTGATACTAATAGTAAGCTAAAATAGCAAAATTGAACAACAAATGAATTATTCTCTATCAATATGGCAAATCAATTCAGTTATATAAATGAAGCAATCTATGCTGGTAGACACAAATGTTCAAGTTTATAAAGACAGAGCATAACACCAAATAACCACTCATTACAATAAAAAATTAAATTTGGCAGGCATTAAACATTGGAGTTCCAATTGAGTAAATGATATTATCATACCTTGCAAGTGGTAAATTCTAGAGAGCGATACTTTTCATTCTCAATTTATATGTTATTGCATCATACTAAAATTATGGTGGTGAACTTGAGGACATTATGTTTTCTTATACTACTATCAATGGAAAAATTACTAATCGTGATTCTTTTTCTTTATTTTTTTTGATAAATGAAACTTTGTGGAATAAATTATTTTAAAGTAAGATAAGAATCTAAAGAATGTAGAATTACATGGTCATTTTTAGACCATTTTCTGTTATCATCCTTGTATTGCTGCAGCCACGAGGGCAAACTTGAGCTGGTGGAAGTAGTGGCAGACTCATTTTTATTAGTTGTGCTTTGCTATGCTTTGAGCTTCTCTTGTGAAATTTTTGGAACATTCTGCACAGCAAGTGAGGTTATTCTCAATACCAATTGTAATAGGCACTTCTCCTGCAATATGGAATGCCGTTTTATCTCCATTTCTTTTGTCAATTTTTATCTTATGTGGTTTGATCGCTGTAGATGACACTGGTTGATGTTCAATAATGTTGGAATCAGGACCAACTGGTCCAGAGGAGAACACCCGTAAAGAAGTACCCCACAGGAGAACCAGAGAATTAAACAGATAAAACTTATATCATCACAACCAAATTTACCACATATCTCCATGCATAAAATTATAATAATTGCATGACATAGGGTTTCGTATATGTCTCCCCTTTGACTATAGTTTGGCTTCTCGGCAAAGAAATATACATGCATAAAATTATAATAATTGCATGACATAGGGGTAAACATATAGTTGAGGATGTGACATCTAGTTAGTGGTAATAAACAGTTTAATCGAGGAATTTGCTTTATCATTCTCTCGTAACAACTAATCAGGGTAATCAGGGACGACCAGTACTGGGGGAAGTGGAGTCAGGACATTTTTGAAATTTTTGTATATAGGAGTACTTATTTGCATATTTGAAAAAATACATCATAATAATAAATATTTTATTCATCTCACTAAATGAGTTTTATTTTGACTTATTAAAGTTAATTTTTAAAATTTAAAATTTTAAAACTATGAGAGTTAATTTAATTTAGACAATATAATCATAAATATTACTCTTTTTATTATACAAAATGAATCTTCTTTTATATATATATATATATATATATATATATATTATTCACTCTTGAATAATTGAGTTCTTAGTTTTATATTGATAGTATGAATTGCTAAAGTGAATTTAAGAAAATGGTACTATTAGAGGACAGCCCAAGTCCAATGATTATGCCGAAGATATCAGATGATTATGACCAACATATCAGTGATTCTCCTCAATTGTAGCAGTTTATTTTGTCTTGTATATTTGTTTTCATATTTGTAATTGTATAGCTACCATGTATCTTTTGTCTATAAATGAATATCCCCTCATAGCATATTAGCTTGAGGCATTTCCTTTTCATGGTATCAGAGCATAATCATGATATCTCCTCTCTTGTTGCTTCTCATTCTTTAAAAATGTCTGATGTTCTTCTAGTTCCTCACATTACTAAAAATCTGTTGTGCATTAGTAAGTTAACTCGTGAGAACAATTGTTTAGTGACATTTTCTTCTTCTAGATTTACCATACATGATTTTGCAACAAGAACGGTGGTGGGATTCGGACGCTGTGAGAAAGAGTTTTATATTCTTGATCGTGGCCATGCAAGTTTTTTTTTTTTCAAATCTTTCTCTATGTAATTCTCGTGCATCTTCTGTCATTTGTCATGCACGACTAGGACACCCCTCTTTTCGTATTGTTTCCTTTTTGAATAAACATGGTGTAATCACATTTTCTGATAAAGGCAATTTTGATTTGAAACTGTGTTTTGCTTGTCAATTAGGAAAAAGTCACCGCTTGCCTTTTCCAAATTTGAATCAACGTTGCTCTTTTTTATTTAAACGAATTCACTGCGATTTATGGGGCCCCTCCCTAATTCCCTTTCCATCTGGTTATAGATACTATTGTGTATTCATAGATGATTTCTCTCGCTTTAATTGGTTCTTCCCTTTAAAGTTTAAGTCATATTTTATGACATTTTTGTCCAATTTCATCAATATGTCCTTAATCAATTTGACTGTAAAATCAAATATTTTCAATGTGATGGAGGAATGGAATTCACCGAAAATCGTTTTACTTCTTTTCTTCGTAAGTGTGGTATTGTGCAACACATATCTTGTCCTCATGCACATAATCAAAATTGTATTGCGGAGAGAAGACATCGCCACATCACAGAAACCGGACTCACTATGATGTTTCATTCGCATGTACCTCTTCATCTTTGGGTTGAGTCCTTCTCCACGACATGCTATCTCATCAACCGACTCCCATCACCTGTTCTTCATGGCAAGACTCCTCATGAAATTCTATATGGTAAAATTGATTCTTATTCTTTACTTCGTACAATTGGTTGTCTTTGTTTTCCCTTTTTACGTGATTATATGCCCCATAAATTATCACCTCGCTCTATTCCTTGTGTTTTTATTGGCTATAGTCCTCTTCATAAGGGTTTTCGTTGCTTGGATAAGAAAACTAACCGGGTCTATGTGTCTCGCCATGTTCAGTTTTTTGAGGATTATTTTCCTTATGCTACCTCAACTATTCCTTCTTCGGTTGGCACTGATTATGTCACCTTTACTGATACTTGTGATAGTTCTCTTCCCCGTGATAGTTCTTTACCCATAACTGTGACTCCAACTTCTAGTTCGGGCCTCACTCCTTGTGTTTCTTGTGTTTACTCATGTCCTATTATCATGCCTCCCATCACACTCTCTGAGCTTTCTTCTCCTGAACTAGCCTTGGACGTCCCTCCACATGCCTCTTCTTCTGCTATCCAACCTTCTACCTCCACTCACCCCATGATCACCCGTGCTCGGGATGGTATTGTTAAGCCTCGCATTATTCATTCATTATATGCTTTCACTGCTCTTCCGTGGTTTGAGGTACATCTTGTGGTTAAAGAGCCTCATGGTTTTAAGTCAGCTGTTTAACATCCAGCATGGCTCTTGGCGATGGATGATGAAATTGCCGCTCTCAAGCATAATAACACATGGCGCTTAGTTCCTCGTCCAATTGATCATAATGTTGTAGGTTGTAAATGGATTTTTAAGACCAAGCTTCTTGCCGACGGATCAATTGAACGTCACAAAGCTCATCTAGTGGCGCAAGGTTTTTCTCAACAACATGGCATTGATTTTAAAGAAACTTTTAGTCTCGTTGTTTGACCTACTTTTGTTCACATTATTTTGTCACTTGCTGCTATGAAAAACTGGCCTTTACGTCAACTTGATGTAAAAAATGCCTTTCTTCACGGGTTTCTCTCCAAGGAAGTCTAAATGGAGCAACCGCCAGGCTACATTGATCTGCAATTCCTAACTCATGTATGTCGCTTACAACATGCTCTTTATGGTCTTAAACAGGCTCTTCGAGCATGGTTTCAGTTTTTCAGTCGATTTTTACTTGGTATTGGGTTTATTGCTAGTCGTGCTGATTCCTCTCTCTTTGTCTATCATAGTTCTCATGGAGTTATTTATCTTCTCCTATATGTCGATGATATGGTAATAACTGGAAGCAATTCTTCTATGTTGCGTTCTCTCACTGATCTGCTGGCCAAAGAATTTTTTTCATGAAGGATCTCGGTGATCTGCACTATTTTTTGGGGATTGAAGTTGTTAAAAATGACAAGGGTCTTTTTCTCAACCAAGCTAAATATGCGCTTGATCTGTTGAATCGAGCAGAAATGGTTGATTGCAAGCCTATCTCAACTCCCTTTTTGGTGGGATCTCATCTAACCGATTCTGGTGCTTCCTATTCAAATGCTACACAGTTCTGATCTTTAGCTGGCGCATTACAATATTTGACTCTTACGAGGCCAGATTTATCGTACAGTGTTAACTCTATATGTCAATATATGCATTCTCCCACCGTTGATCATTTTAGAGTCTTGAAGCGTGTTTTACACTGTCAAAGGAAGCTATCATTATGGCCTGCAACTCTCACGGGATTCCTCTCAGACTATGTTTGGCTATTCTGATGCCGATTGGGCCGGCTGTCCTGTCACTCGACGTTCAACAACCAGATTTGCTGTTTATCTTGGTCGCAACTTAATCTCATAGTGCTCTAAAAAGTAAACTACCGTTGCACGCTCTAGTGCTGAGGCTGAGTACCGTGCTCTTGCCTCCGTTGCTGCAGAACTTTCATGAACACTTTAACTTCTTCGAGAACTCCAGATCACCCTCCTCTCTCCTCCAAGACTATTATGCGACAACAATAGTGCCATATTCATTGCTTCCAACCCAGTCACCAAATCTCACTCCAAACATATTGATATTGACTATCATTTTGTTTGGGAACTTATTGCTCGAAGGATTATTAGTCTCAGCTTTGCCCCTTCACACTTACATCTGGCTGATGTTTTCACAAAAGCGGTGGCCAAATTACAGTTTTTATTGGATCGTGGCAAGTTGTGCGTTTTTCCTTTTTCTAACACACCAACCTTGAGGGGGGATATTAGAGGACAGCCCAACTCCAATGATTATGCCCAAGATATCAAATGATTATGACCAAGATATCAGTGATTCTCCTCAATTATAACAGTTTATTTTGTCTTGTATATTTGTTTCCATATTTGTAATTGTACAGCTACCATGTATCTTTTGTCTATAAATGAATATCCCCTCATAGCATATTAGCTTGAGGCATTTCCTTTTCAGGTACAATTTTATTCTACCAATAAAAATAAAAATGGAGCTCTTTTAGGCGGACATGAAAATTAAACATGTGTGTATTTAAATTTTACCTATTTGCATTTTTACCCACCATTGGGGGTCAAAATACAAATAAGTGAAATTCAAATACATTCATTTTCAATGTTCATGTCTACATAAAGTTTTTGATAAAAATATGCAGCCCATTTTAGCAAATTAATAATATTTCTATATTTTATTTACAATATGCCTCAATTAAATTTATTATATATTAGTATTTCGTTATACGTATTGTTTTCTTTCCAAAAGAAAAAGATTTTAAAATCTACATTTTATGTATTAAACAAGTTATTTGTTTAGAATTTGTCTCTCTCTATATATAGATACTTATTTTTTTAAAATAAAATATGTTTCCTATTAAAAATAAAAACTTACCCCAACAACATATAATTTCTAGGTCAACCACTAAGGATAACAAATAATTATAAATTTTTCCCTGAGATAATTTTTTCTCAAAAAGTGGGTTGATCCTGATTAAAAAGCAAAAATGCTAAAAAAATACTTGTGTCTTAGATAGTTGGTTGTACCAGACTGTTGTTATATTATATTATCAACAATGCTACTATTACATAAAAAATAGTCGTATAATGCTTACATACACAAATATGCATACTGTGGCCCCCACCTGACATGTTGAGCGCACAATATGTATTTGTGTGTATATGAGTATTATATAATACTTTTTTATATGATAATAACATTATTTTATATTATAATCATGTTATCCCTGTATGTGTATATATATCCCATTTCTTGATGTGGAAGAAAATGCATGCATTTGATATATATAAAGTTGCTTGATTGCTTCACCAAGAAAAAAGAAAGGGGCAACAAAAAAGTTTACTTGAGCAACATGATTTCCTATAATTATTGATCAATACAATGGACTTATGTGTCGATACTATATTGGTCAATTGACCAAAATTAATTTCATACTAACATTTTGAAATGCAATGAGTAATTTGATCCTTAATTAGTCATTTTAGAGAGTGGGGGTTGGGGTCTATGAAATTTGTTCATATAATAAAGGCCTAAATATGGATTAATTTATATTTAAAATTTTACTTTATTTTTTAATTGGGGGATTAAAATTTTATTTTTTTCACCCTGGGGATTGCCTTCTTAATTTTTTCAATCAGGGATGTCTAATTGATAGTATCACGTTAAAAATTGATGACATAACAACGGCATGTGGGTAAAAAATGTTTATGCGTAATATTGAGTCTTATTTTAACATTTATTCCATTAATTTTTACAAAAAGGATAAATATAAAATCATTATTAATTAATTAAAGTAAATTTAATACATTACAAACTCAACTTTTAAAAATCATCAATAATCAATATTAATCATTAATAAACAATATAATGATAATTTTATCCTTTTGGTATAAAAAATTAAAGCCTAAATATAGATTAATACCCCGAATATTAAGTTTATTCCATAATTATCAATAATCAATACAATTAGTTTTTTTATACCAAAAAGGATAAAATTGTCAATAAATTTACTTCAAAAAATTAATAATGGTCTTATATTATTTGTAGACACTCAAAAATTTTACATTCCTGTTATTAACCGTACAGGAGGGCAGAATAGTCTTTTATCTTCTAGAGATAACATTGGAATTCAAAATCATCAAACCAGACCCCTGGCGACAGCACTGAGAAATCATCAAACCAGACCCCCGACGACAGTACTGGGAAATCATTAAATTAACCCCCGAAAATAACCCTGGGATATCAAATCAACCTTCAGAGACAACCCTGAAGCATCAAATCAATCCCCAGAGATAACCTTGAGGGAAAACAAAATCAGTTGTGATCAAATCTCGGAGATAGCCCCGAAGGACAGCTAAAAGCCTGTCAACCCTAGAGACAACCCCCGGAAGGACAAAATGATTATTTTGACAAATCAACATCAACAACCCCAATACAGTTGCAAAAAGGGTAACAAAGAGCCATTGTAACTCTTCCGAGCGCAAACTACGCAAAATAACTCAACGGACTGCCTGCAAAGACCCGAAGATGCCATTTCGGTCATGGACCCATCTTCTCAGATTCAAAAAAGGGCAAGCCAAATATCATTGCGTAGCTCTTGGAAAGAGCTTTTTGGAATGGTATAACACATCTCCATTGGATTCCCGGATTACAAGTTACAAGCGTTTTAGCGGACTACACGTCGATTGGGATTGCACATACTTCGAGGCGGTGGGACCCACCAGGGGACTTTCGCAGGTATACTCACGGAAGCCGCAAGTCTACCTATAGAAGCCCGAATCTATATATATCAGACCCTAAACTCTATGAAATCTCATTTTCCAAGACCAATTAAACGGAGTCCAATAATTGGGCCATATTGAAAAACCTTTCAAAATTCGCTTGAGTTAGTACAACCATTTAAGTCATACCAACTGGAGGCTCTGTCTAATTTGGACCAATAAAATAAAATCTTTTCAAATCGTCGACATTATATGTCGGTGTTTTCCTAAAAATCTCACCCTTCAGAACAAACAAATTCACATAGAAAACATAAAGGGTTAGAGACAACATTAGGAAGAGGGAGATAAAAATCTTTCTGGCATCGACAAGTGGCGACTCCGATGGGGAAATTAGAGGGCTTAAGCCGCATTTCAATCTTTTTGATTTCTTTCTTAATGTATGTGTGTGAAATGACGTCTTTACATTGAATGGATGTGAATGTCTCTTTACCAAACTTTATATTAGTGTTTCGCATAATGTTATCATTTTGCATGCGGTGAGGCGCGATGAATGTATGTTGTGTGGTCCCTCCATTAGGAGGCAATCCTGTCGGTTGCTCATTACTGGACTCAAGAGGAGAGTAATCCTGCGAGGCTCAGGAAAGGCATCACTTAGATCCACTCCAATTGAAGGATCAGATTAACTTCTCATCAAGTAGATTGCGATGATCTGGGAACCTTCATGCCAAAAATCCCATGAGAGTAATCCTAAGATAGGCCAACCTCTGATAAACCAAACGCGAAGGAAATTCTCTTCATGCCTTTCCCTTTCAATTCAATGTAAAGTTCAAATTCCATGTAAATATCAATTAAATGTAAATTTCATTTCCATTCCCTGTCAATTCCATTATTGTACAAATATCAAATCCTGTCATGCTATCTTGTCATCAAAATAACTGATAGTTTTTTTTACATGAAAATATTAAAAAAAACCATAAAAAACCAAGACATTACATCAATACATGTTGTTAATGCCCATCAAGACTAAACTACCCACTTTTTTTGTAGGTAAGGCCTCCCATTTTCAGATCAAAATCTAAGAAGGCACAAGGCCTATCCACCGACATGGCAGAAAGTGCCCAACACGAATCAGGTTCCGTGTCTCAAAAGAAGTTTGAGGAACTTAAGAATCAAATAGCAGAGTTGGCTATCCTTCTAAAAGAACAAAGTAAAAGAACTCAGGGCCAGATAACGCCCAATCAAGCAGAGTCCTCCTCACATGTGGCAATCAAAGTGCTGACAAAAAGGGGGGAAGTATAAATACCTGAACCTCATTCCAATAAAGGAACCAACAAAACCCCCGAAATTATAAACCTCAGGGATGATCGAGAAACTAGGGACATAAGAAAAAAAGTCCAACAAATAGAGGAAACCATCCGGTCAATCAAAGGGACTGAAAACCTTGGAAGTGTCACCTATTCAGATCTCTGCATATTCCCAAGGGATCGATATCCTGACAAGTTTCAAGTCCCAGAGTTTGAAAAGTACTGTGAAACCCCAGATTTTATGAATAAAGATTTAAATTTCTCAAAATATTTTTTTTAATATTATGGTGTGGATTTGATATAATGTTATAGTTGTGGGTAATATTTATAAATTTTGAAAAGTACGCAAGTTGTTATATAATATTCGATTGGTAGGAGAATATTCATTTTAACAGGGAATATTCATACGACGACACAATTATTGGTGGACCCCACAATGAAATTATTGTCTGATTGAGAAAACGACAAAAATAATTTTATAAAAATAACGGCGGAAGTTTTACCGTTAACTGTTGAAACACCCGGTGTTAAAAGTACAGTAATACGGGTGGTTGCATAGTAGCACACTGTATTGATTATTGATGCTTATGTGAGAAGTTACTCAGTTTTGTTCAATTATTGCTACAGTAATTGTTGCATAGTATCTCACGTTATTTGATTCAATTATTGTCGATATTTTATATATTATTAAATCAATAATTGTGATAACAAAGTTATTAATATTATTATTTGCAATATTAACGATGTCTAGAAGTTCTGTCAAGGGGAGGTTTGGTCACCTAATTGCGCGCCAATAGGAAGAAATTCTTATTGGAAAGCCCCCTCTTTCCTGGGAACGACCTAGTCGATTAATATTGTGAATTATAATAAATGTGATAAGTTTTGTTTTATTATTATTATAAATGTAATAAAACAGAAAACTTTTTATAAAGTTTTGTTTTATTTGATTATAAATAGAATATATTATATTTTATTATGCATAGTGTTTGCATAGTGCCTGCATAGTGTTTGCATAGTAAAATCTTTTTTATATAAACAGAATACTTTTATAAAGTTATTTGTTTTATTAGACTATAAATAGAATATATAATATTCTATTATGCATAGTATTTGCATAGTGCCTGTATAGTGTTTGTATAGTAAAATATTTTTATATAAAACAGAATACTTTTATAAAGTTATTCGTTTTATTAGATTATAAATATAATATATTATATTTTATTTAAAAGATTTTGTTTTATTAGAATATTTTATTAATACTGCATAGTAATTGAATATGGACCGTCCGTTTAAAAGTAAATCAATCTGGACCGTTCATAAATTAGTTACTATTCAGTCCATTCTCCTATAAATAGAAGCTCATTCCTTCATTATTTCTTACGAATTCACTGAAATTATAGAGAGAGAAACTATAGAGAGAAAGAAGAAAAGTATTCTGCTACTTCACTATTCCTATATCCAATTTCTTCTAAGGTAAGGGGTATTATTTCTTTCGTATTCATGAAGAGAACTTCTGTTATTCCATTCTTTATTATTATGTTGGAATAACCTGTCTATTCGAAGTACTGCATACATGGTGAAATTCTTCTATTATTCCATTCTTTATTATTCTGTTGGAATAACCTGTATACGCGGACTACCCTATACTTGGTGAAATTTTTCTGTTATTCCATTATTTATCATTATGTTGGAATAATCTGTCTATACGAAGTACCGCATACTTGGTGAAATTATGTTGGAATAACCTGTCTATGTGAAGTACCGCATACATGGTGAAATTCTTATGTTATTCCATTCTTTATTATTCTGTTGGAACATCCTGTCTGTTCGTTTATGCATGACCTGGTTCCATTATTTATTATTCTGTTAGAATATCTTGTCTGTGCATTTACGCATGACCTGGTTCCATTATTTATTATTTTGTTGGAATATCCTATTTGTGCGTTTACGCATGACCTGGTTCTGTTATTTATTATTATGTTGGAATAACCTGTCTGTGTGGTCTATCGCATGCCTGGTGATTTCTTTTGTTATTCCATTCTTTATTATACTCAGTTGGTTAAAGTTTTAGCTTTTATACTCCATGAAATTACTGGAATATCCTTGATATTTGCGCTTCATCCAGTATCTTTTTATGAAAATATTCTTCTGAGCATTCTTGAGTTTTACCCCACAAAGTAGTATCATGTTGACAATTTGGACGTTATTGGTTCCTGGATAAATTAATTCTTGAACTTGTTTTATTGAATTTTTATATCATTGTCATCATCCTCATGTTTATATTATGTTGAAAGTCATCTGTGGCCTATAGTGCATAGATGGACTTGGTATGATTATGACCAGTGATTATTCAGTATAATCATGACCGTAATGTTACAAATGATGTGGTAAAAGTCCTCATTGGCTCATAGTGCATTGATGGACAGTTGTTGGTATGATCATGACCATTGATGAATACACGAATATCCTTGGCCCGTAGTGCATGGATAATTTGTGGTTGTGATACTAATGAATATCCTTGGCCGTAGTACAGGGATGATGTGGGTTATATATTAAGCTGAGTCCCAACGATAAAAGTGATGAAAAACCTTTTAAATCATAGAAGATAGTAGATTGTAATCTCTACTTGACTCTTTTAATGGATTGCTTGATCCGCTGCAGTTAAACTTGATGTTTATTATATTATATCAGTTTAACACTGTTAAAGGATAATGATAATTTATTCTACATTATCTTAGTCATAATATTTCTTACTGGGCTAGTTGAGCTCACCCTTTTGCTTTCATTGTTCTCTTCAGGAAATGAGAACATAGCAGGGACTAGTCGGGGAACGGAGTGACGGTCCAGATGATATCATTAGTAGTCCTCACTATTCTAGAAATTGTGTGTTAATAAATGTATTGAGGACTTATTTTGTGTTTGAATACTTTCTAGAAGATAATATTTGTATTAAAACTCACAGTTCATGTTTTATATTTAAGATTGTATTTGTATTCTGTACCATGTATTTGGGAACTGAGAATATGTGATGTATACCTATTTTTGGGGCATCACAATTACAATGGGGAAGGCGATCCATATACGCACATGAAAGTATTATTTGGTGTAATCTAATTATTGTTGGTTGAAATCTAATTACGCTCACACGCAAGTACACGTGGTCAACAAGTAATATAGTAGTAAGAAAAATTATCGTTCCTACAGAGATTAGTATGAAATTAAACCTAAAAATTACCAGTTTTATATTAACCCAATTTTATTAAACTTTCCAAATTATTGATTATAACTAAGAAAAACTAAGAAACTAAAAATACCAAGCAATCAACACAACCTAAAAATCGTAATTTCAAGCAATTAATGGAGAATTAGGCTTACAACTTCACTTTATGTCTCACTCCGATTGTTACACCTTATTCCGGTTCAATTCACTATCCCAGTTTATTAATCAAGAACACTTAGGTAGAATTAGCCACCTCTCGATGCACTAATACCGTATTAACTTAAATCCACAAATTAGATAGAATTAAGCTAAACACCCTAATTAACTAATTCACTATATCTCTATGTGAATTAAAATCAAAGAGAGTTTAAATTCAAGTTCTCTACCTGATTACATGCAATGATAGGCATATCTCTACCCTAACATTCATTAAGATTCTATTAAAACACAGAATTCAAGAACACATGCTAGAGTGACTAAGTCTAGATTCATACATCATCTCTCGAATTCATACAAATCCACATAGAATTGGTGATCAAGCAATTCGTAAATTAAAGCACAAATCACAATAGATAATCTGAATGATAGATTATTAAATGAAATTAAGGCTTCAAAATCATCGTTCAACCATAAAGATCCATCATAAGCCTAAAAAGTAATTTAGTTCATCATGAATAAAATAAAAACTGAAATAATAAAAGAATCCATCATCCCAATTACAGTATTTGAATTAGAGAAGTAGAATAGATGCAAAACCTCCCTTCTTCTTCACTCCAACTTTCAATCTTCGTGGTTCTGACCTTCAATTCTTCCCTCCAATGTTCTTCACTCAAATTAGGGCTCTTGCTTATTAATTAATTAATTGTTGTTATCTCTCCTGTTGTTGTTGTTGTTGTTGTTGTTGTTGTTGTTGTTGTGTTCTCTGATCATAAGACATGTATTTGTTCATAAATTGTAAGACCCCGGATTTTATGGAATGAAAATATTCAATTTTCTTATAATTGTTATTCTATTTAGTAAATGGTTAAATTGATAAAGGGTTAAAGTTAAGAGTGATATGTGAAAATTTTACAAAGTAAGCAAGTTGATATAAAATATTCGCTGTGTCGGGGAATATTCGTTTGGTTGGGGAATATTTTTTTTGTCGGAGAATATCCGTACAATGACACCTTCATTGGTAGACCCCACAATGGAATAATTGTTGGATATAGAAAGCGACAGAAATAACATTTTTATAAAAATAACGACAAAACTTTTACCGTTAAACTGTTGAAATATCCGGTGATAAAAGTACAGTAATACGCGTGGTTGCACAGTAGCACACGGTATTGCATAGTATCTCTGATTATTGATGCTGAAGTAAGAAGCCACTCGATTTATTCAATTATTGCAACAGTAATTGCTGCATAGTATCTCATATTATTAATTCAATTATTGTCACAGTATCATCTGCACACTATTTTATATTATTAAGTCAATAATTGAGACAACACATTTATTTATATTATTATTTGTATTATTGACAATGTCTAGATAGTTCTGTCGAGGAAAGGGGTTAAGTCATCTAATTACACGCCAATAAAGAGAAATCTTTATCGGAAAGCCCCCTCTTTCCTGGGAATGATCTGGTTGTCAATATTGGGAGTTATAATATTAATGATGAATAATTGTTAATAGATTAAAAATGTGTTTATTAAAGATAAATGATCTATGATAAATATTTATTCAATTTTTAATATAAATATAGGGATTTGTTATGAGGCGTTTGTTGTAAGGTTGACTTATTATTCCCTGGGAAAATTTACAAATTTTATGGACCATCGGTGGTGGTTTTAATAGTAAATCAATCTAGACAGTCGGTGGTGATTTTAATAGTAAATCAATCTGGATCGTCGGTTATGGTTTTAATAGTAAATCAATATGAACTGTCGGTTGTGGTTTTAATAGTAAATCAATATGGACCGTCCGTTTTAATAATAAATCAATCTGGACCGTCCATAAATTAGTTACTATTTAGTCCATTCTCCTATAAATAGAAGCTTAATTCTTCTTTCATTCTCACAAATTCACTAAGACTCATAAGAAAAACTATAGAGAGAGAAACTATAGAGAGCAAGAAGAAGAGTATTCTGCTACTTCACTATTGCAGTATCCAGTCTTCTACTAAGGTAAGTGGTATTATTTCTTTTCGTATTCTTAAATCTAAACTTACTATGTTAAGTATTGCTTCTATAATTCCTGAAATTTGTAGAATATTCTTGAGTTTTGCGCTTCCTCTAGTATCGTTTCATTGAAATATTGGTCTGAACTTTCTTATTAAAATATTTTTACTCAGGGTACTATTTATGGATTACTATTCAATCGGGTACTATCCACTCAGGTATTATTCATTCGGGGATTCGTGGTACTTTGCATGATGGGATACTATTAATTTGGGCACTATTCACTCGGGTATTATTTACTCGGGGGTTCGGGGTACTTTGCATGATGGGGTACTATTGATTGGGTACTATTTATTTAAATATTATTCACGACAAAAGTGATTTCTTTTCTGTCCAAATTATTTTTTACACATGAATATTATTCTTGAATTTTACTCCACAAAGCAGTTATCATGTTAATAATTTGGACATTCTTGAACTCTGGATAAATTGAATTATAAATCTTTAAAATTTATCCTTAATCTCATTTAATTGAATTCTTATATCATTTTCATCATCCTCATGCTTATATTGTGATGAAAGCCATCTTTGGCCCGTAGTGCATAGATGTACTATTTATTGGTATAATTATGACCAGGAAAGTTTATATCGGTATAATCATGACCTGAAATGTTACAAATGATGTGGTAAAAGTCCTCATTGGCCCATAGTGCATTGATGGACATTTATTGACATGATCATGACCACTGGTGATACTAACAAATATCCTTGGCCCGTACTACATGGATGTGATAATAATGAATATCCTTGGCTCGTAGTGCATGGATAATTCATGGATGTAATACTAATGAATATCCTTGGCCTGTAGTGCATGGATAATTCGATGATGTGGATTATTTATTGAGCTGTGTTACAGTGATAAAATATTGATGATGAACTTTTAAATCATAGAAGATAGTAGATATTATGCTCTACTTGACTCTTCTAATGGATTGCTTGTTCCACTTCAGTTAGACTTGTTGTCTATTATATTCTATCAGTTTTACACTGTTGAAGGCTAACGATAATTTATTCTGCATTATCTTAGTCATAATATTCTTTACTGGGCTAGTTTAGCTCACCCTTTGCTTTCATTATTCTCTTCAGGAAATGAGAATATAGTTGGGACTAGTCGGGGAACGGAGTGATGGTCTGAGATGGTGGCTATAGTAGTCCTCACTATTTTATAAAATAGTGTGATAATAAATGTAATGAAGACTCAATTTGAGTTTGGATATTGTCTACGAGACAATATTCGTGTTAAAACTCTCAGTTACGTTCTGTCGTTTTGTATAAATAAAGTTTGTATTTAAATTTTATACCATGTATATAAGAACCGAGAATTTCATAAATAAATAATTATTTCAATATAATAAGAAAATGAGTCTTTATTTGAATATAAATAATGATGTGTAGTAAGACGAGTAGTTCAATTAATTCAAGTTGAAGTGGGAAGTTATGATGAGAATTGAGGAATGCCTTGTGTGGCGTGAGAAGGGAAATTTAAGCGATTAAACCAAGAGGAAGATTAATTGTGTATAATTATGTGATTCCATATAAGGAATAAATACACCATAAACTAGTAATATCACCAATATAGAAGTTAATTCATATAATGTAAAACTAGTGTGGTGATAGAAATGGGAACTGACTTAAAGCTAAACTATTTTGGCACTGCCATGGACCGGCGCAGCTGCGCCCTCTTAGCAGTACAAAATAGCGTAGCTGCGCCAGTGGCTAATCTGGGAAAAATTAGTTTTTTTACTGTAGAAATGAAATGGAACATTATTGTAAAGTGTGACATGATCGAATAAAACCATATGATAAGAATACATTCTAATGATATAAAGTATTAAGTGGTACAATAAAATCATATGTAATTTTAATACAGAAATAATTAAATATATGTATATTCCAGAAATTGGGAAAGAAATTATGTGTGTAAACTTAACAATTAAATAATGTTATAATGTGGTTATGTGAGTAGTAAAAATAATTATGGGAGGTACCCGGGCAATAATACCTAACTGCGTTATTTTATTACGTGTACTTAATGTACATGGATTATATGATGTGAGTACATAAGTAATCCCTAGTTTTTCCTAATATAGTAACAATGGTACATTAAAACCTATTTTTGGAAAGTAAAGTAACTAACTGAACAAAATTTAAGCACGTTGCTGGAAGATTTAAGCTCATCAGTTACACAACAGTACATAAACAGTAACCTAAGGCTAAATTACGTAACTTCCAAGCTTAGATCAGTGGCTAAGCATATGTGATCATTGCTAAGCCAATGGCTATGGAGATGGCTGGTGTTGGGTTGTTAAATCACTCTCAATTAACAAATGTTTTCTTCTAATGCACCATGGACTCCAACCTTAGTGTAATGCAAATGCCCAATCTAAGTTTCTTCTATAAATAACAGACCAATTTTTAGCTTACGTTGCTTTGTTTTGTTTATTGAAACACTGATAACTTGAAAGTGAGTGAGTTGTTGTTCAAAGAAGAGGCTAGTAAACTCAGAAGGAAGAAACTAAGTTATTAAGCTCCAAGAGGTATAAAAATCTTAACTTTTGTACTTAATTGGGTTTAATCAAGTTCTTAAAAATTCTTAAAATTTTCTGTCAATTGATATGAATTAAACATACTGTAATGTGTTTAGGAAGTATGCTTACATATACAGAACCTTTAATGATGGTTTGGAACAAGTTTAAATCGAAAAGAATCAAGTGGAGTAAGGCTCTGAAAAACAAAGTCTGTTACTGCTCTTGTTCCAGGTATGGCGCAACTACACCCTATTTATACTAGGGTGCAACGTAGTTGCACCGTACCCCAGAATCAGATACTAATTTTTGTTATGCTATGTGTTGTGAACTTAGTATTATGACTTAAATATATACTTGAAAAGGGGTATAACATGAGGTAGAAAGCTTTCTTATGTAGTGTAAAGTAATCAACATAAGTTAGTGAGAAATTTCTAATCAAAACTTAAATTTTAAAAACAAACTTTGAAGTAATACATGTTCTACAAATTCTTAACTTAATAGCCCACATACATGACTGATTTAGAACCTAAATAAGCATGATATATGATTCATAGTTATTATATTCACGACTAACTTGATAAGCTTTGTGTTAGAAATTATTTTAGAAGAAAAGCTTAGTATAATAAAGTTAATAGACATGAATGCTACAAGATATAGGTTCTAATCTTGAAAAGAGGTTATCATGACTTAGTAACCGTGACACCCCCAAATCCGGGTACTTCATTCCCATAGAATTTGGTGCTCACTATCCAAAACTATTACATCTAACTACCCATAATAAAAGATAAAGACATAATTTAAATAAATTAAACAATAATCTTTCCCATTAAAGGGCTACATCCATGTAAAACAATCCCAGGTAATCTAACCTTAACTTATTACATAAGTCTACGGAATACATCACATAATTAAATTAAATCTTATAACATAATTCATTCAAATAAATTCTCATAAATCTTCAACACTTGGACATCTTGCCATTTTCCTTTGCTAGAATATGGCTCATCGACTTTCTCAACTTTAGTTACAGTGTTTAAGTGCAAGAGTGAGCAAACAATTGCTCACTGATAGAGAGAGTAATAATAATAAAAACATGAGAATGAACAACGAATGCTGAATAATGGTGAACTTGTTCTACGAATCAAAAATAGAAAACAAGCTCGAATTTAATATCTGAGGGTCTTAAAACCACAAACTATGTCCCTGGTATTTAGGTATTATGACCCCAACCTTAACAGTCATTTAGACTATACAAACCCTACTTTACGTACTTAGGCGGATCAACCTTTTGTACCATGTATTGTGCACAAATGTCTAAAAGTTACACGTACATAATCCCCTATTTTAGGGTTGTTCATTTCAATTTGAGTTTAGAATTTCTGCACTAAAGAAAGTTTATTTTGGAACTAGCTTATTAGTGGTTCTAGAATTTTAGAACACTATTCAATTATAGACCAATTCGATCAATAAGAGTTTGCTTGCTACTTGAAAGTTTAACATGATAATATAGAAGTGAATAATATTATTTAAGTCAAAGATCGAATAACAATAGTATACAAATGAGTAGACATGGTATACAAGCAGAGTACTCCATTTAAAAGAGTTAGAACAATCTCGTTTGAATTAATGTATTAAAATAGTATATGCTTTGAATAACAATAACAAGAATAAGGAAAATGAAACTTGATCGATATAACGAATTAGGTTACAAGAGCTTATACAACCATACATAAGATAAAATCAATAGGCTTGCTAAACTGTAATATAGGATTCAGGAACTTCTACAATGATAATTTAGGAATAAAAAGCTCACTTGACATAAAAGATAACGTAGCTATTTAACTTGCATTCATTATAAAGAGAGTGAAGTTAGGGAACTTGCCTCGTGTGTAAACTACACAAGTATAATAATGTTCGCCAATTACCCTACACATACCATTGAAATCGCAATAACAATTAGTTGTATTAATATTAGCTTTATGGGTTTAACCCACCATTTAAGTCATAACCTTAACTTAATGTCTAATCATGTTGGTTAACCACCCCTACGAATCTGAAATCTCACTATAGTCTAACATAATCTTTATCATTCATTTCTAACTCTTATAACATCACCTTTGTTCATTACGTAACTTATTCAAGTGATAATTTAAAAATCTCCATATTTTGGTATTACATTATATTACGATCTGTTATTGTATGCCATGTTATGTTTTAACATCTTTATTATGCATGCCAACTAGATTAGGTCCTTTTATTATAACCCAAAAATAATCAGAACTCACTACCTAGACTAAGAGCACGGCGCAGCTGCGTTATCCCAAGCCTTGGCACCGGCTCACCTGCGCTGGTGCTCGGCTTCAGAAGGCCATACGACTTCAGCTGCGTTGTTTTTGCCTATGGTAACAGTGCAACAACGCCGTACACAGAAAGAAACTGCAGCTAGCAACTATGTTTTATAGCACCCTCCAATTACTCCCAATTTCACAGAAATTCCCAAATTCACAAAAATTCCCAAATCATAACAACTAAAACTTTGTAATAATCACCAATAAGCATGAAATTCTCAATTCTAACAACATAACAATATTTACAATTAACTTTTAAGGATCAAAAACCCCCCATTTTTCTGAATTCTTTACTTTTAACACTTTTAGCGAATTTGATTACGAAAACTTCGTTTCTTAACCAATTGACACGATTTAAATTACGTTGTTTTCGTTTCTTGACATACTATCACAATTTAACACCAATTTACAGACTATCTCACATATTGGTCATCAAATCTTGGACTTACATAAGCCATTTTACACCCATATACACACTGTCATTGGAGTATTCTTCCTCAACCCAATTTCACGTATTTCGTTACCAACGATTGGGTATATATATATATGACAATAACAGACTATATCCTCATGTATACATGTATATACCCCAGTCTAACATGACTATCAATTTATAGTGGATAATCACTAAGAAATCAAAATAAGGAAATTAAAAGTAATTTATACCTTAAATCATTGATTGTTGGGAAGAAGAATGATAAGGAATTGCTTTCCCTAGATACTTCAACTTCTTCTTCTTGGCAAAATTTACAGAGAATTTCTCTATTCCTCACAATCTCTCTCTCTTTCTCTGTTCTTAGTTCTTAGAAGAATACGTGAAATAACCCAACTAAGCGCTTAAACACTGATAATTGTGGTTATCAGTTTATTAAGCCAAACGCCTTTGGCTGTTACATTAAACAAAAGCCCCAAGGCCTTGTTTGGTTACACAGAATTTCCATTCTAGTTTATTTTTATAATGTTTATATTATATAGTTACTTTTGTCACACTTATTTTAGTTAATTTAAATGACTTACAATAGTAATTATAATAATTATAAGTTTCATTATAATTATACTTTATATTTGATAAATCGTTTTGTATCTAATTTAATTATTAAATTAGACTAGAACATCATTTTATTTAATTTAATTATTTCCTTAAATATTAAACAATTCATTTAATTTAATTGTTTTATTAAATTAAATCTTTAAATAATAAGATTACCATTAATTAATTTAATTAACATTAATCAATTTAGTTGCTAAATTCTTGCTCCACAATCCCATCAATTATTTATTGTTCTCAATAAATAAATTATTCAAAATATTGATTTAATTCAATAAATATTTAAATTAATTACAAAATTTCTCGATCGTTACAATCTTCCCTCCTTAAAAGGATTCTGTCCCCAAAATCACAACTCGATAAATTTATTCGTTACATCTGTGCCGCACACAAACAAAAACTGCAGTTAGCAGCTCTGTTTCACAGCACCCTAGAATTACTCCCAATTTCACAGAAATTAACAAATTCTTACAACTAAAACTTTGTAATAATCACCAATAAGCATGAAATTCATTCTAACAACATAACATTATTTACAATTAACTTTTAAGGATCAAAACCCCTATTTTTTCCAATTTCTTCACTTATAACACTTTTATAGAATTTGATTACCAAAACTTCGTTCCTTGACCAATTGACACGATTCAAATTACGTTGTTTTCATTTCTAGACATACTATCATAATCTAACACCAATTTACAGATTATCTCACATATTGGACATCAAATTTTGGACTTACACAAGCAATTTTACACCCATATACACACTGTCATTGAAGTATTCTTCCTCAACCCAATTTCATGTATTTTGTTACCAACGATTGTGTATATATATGACAATAACAGACTATATCATCATGCATACATGTATATACCCTAGTCTAACATGACTATCAATTTACAGTGGATAATCACTAAGAAATCAAAACATGGAAATTAGAAGCAATTTATACCTTGAATCTTTGATTGTTGGGAAGAAGAATGATAAGGAATTGCTTTCCCTTGATACTTCAACTCCTTCTTCTTGGCAAAATTTACAGAGAATTTCTCTCTTCCTCACAAACTCTCTCTCTTTCTCTGCTCTTAGTTCTTAGAAGAATACGTGAAATAACCCAACTGAGCGCTTAAACACTGATAATTGTGGTTATTAGTTTATTAAGCCAAACATCTTTGGCTGTTACATTAACCAAAAGCCACAAGGCTTTGTTTGGTTATACAAAATTTCCCATACTAGTTTATTTTTATAATATTTATATTATATAGTTACTTTTGTCACACTTGTTTTAGTTAATTTAAATGACTTATAATAGTAATTATAATAATTATAATTATACTTTATATTTGATAAATCGTTATATATCTAATTTAATTATTAAATTAGACTAGAACATAATTTTATTTAATTTAATTATTTCCTTAAATATTAAACAATTTATCTAATTTAATTATTTTATTAAATTAAATCTTTAAATATTAAGATTACCATTAATCAATTTAATTAACATTAATCAATTTAGTTACTAAATTCTTGCTCCACAATTCCATCAATTATTTATTTTTCTCAATAAATAAATTATTTAAAATATTTATTTAATTTAATAAATATTTAAATTAATTATAAAATTACTCGATCGTTACATCCTTCCCTCAAAAGGATTCTGTTCCCAGAAACACAACTCGATAAATTTATTCGTTACATTCTTCCCTCCTTTACAGGATTCTGTCCCCAGAATCTCTATACAAGATTAATCAAATAACTGAGGATAATTTTTCATCATAAAATCTTCAAGTTCCCACGTAGCTTCTTCAACATTGTGGTTTCTCAAGACTACCTTAACAGAAGGTATCACTTTATTCCTTAGTACTTGCTATTTCCTGTTAATAATTTGAACATGGACTTCTTTATAGGACAAATCTTTCTCAAACTGTAATGGCTCATATTCTATAACATGCTTATACTTAGGCTTATATGGCCTCAATACCGAGACATGAAAAATGTTATGAATATGTTTTAATTTCGGAGGTAAAGCTACCTTGTACGCCACTTCACCAACTCGTCGAAGCACCTCAAAAGGTCTTATAAACCTAGGGCTTAATTTTCCCTTTTTTCCAAACTGAATTTTCCCCTTCCAGGGAGACACTTTCAAGAAAACAAAACTATCGATATCGAATTCATGATTTTGTCGGTGTTGATCGACATATTTCTTTTGTCTATCTTGTGCAGCTATTAATCTTGCTCGAATCACCTTAATGATCTCGACAGTTTTTTGTACCAACTCTGGACCTAATAGCTGACGTTCACCTACCTCATCCCAACATAACGGAGTTCTGCATTTTCTGTCGTATAACGCTTCATAAGGCGACATGCCAATACTCGCATGATAACAATTATTATAGGCAAATTCAACCAATGGTATATGGTCATCCCAATTTCCCTTGAAATCCATGATACATACTCTGAGCATATCCTCTAGTGTCTGGATGGTTCTCTTTCTCTGTCCGTCGGTTTTGGGATGGTACGCTGTGCTCATTTTCAACTGTGTTCCCAAGCACTCTTGTAGTCGTTTCCAAAAATTTTATGTGAAACGTTGATCTCTGTCTAATACAATGGACATCGGAACATCGTGTCTAGAAACAATTTCCTTCACGTACAATTTTTCCAACAGATATAGGTTAAATCTAATCTTGATTTCTAAAAAGTGTGCCAACTTTGTCAGTTGATCGACAATCACCCAAATGGCGTCGTAACCTTGTTGAGTCATTGAAAGACCTACCATAAAATCCATTGTGATATGCTCCCATTTCCACTCCGGTATCTCCAACGGTTGTAATAATCCTCTTGGCCTTTAATGTGCAGCTTTAACTTTCTGACACATTAAGCATTTCGCCACATACTCAGCCACATCCTTTTTCATATTCGGCCACCAAAAATGATGTCTAAGATCCTGGTACATTTTTGTACTCCTAGTGTGAATCAAATATCTTGAGTTGTGAGCTTCACTCAGAATTTCCTCCTTAACTTTTGGTACTGGCGGAACCCAAATTCTCCCTTCGAATTAAAGTAACCCTTCCGAATCGATTTTAAAATTTTTTTCCTCACCCTTAGATACTTTTCTTCTTATCTCTTCATAGTTCTCATCCTAAAGTTATGCATTCTTCACCTTATCTACCAACGTTGAACTGTCTCCCATCTGGAACAATTTTTCGTCTAATTTTGTTGGATATTTAATTTCCAACTCCATCTTTTCCATTTCCAATACTAGCTTCTCCTGAGAAGTCAACATCATTACCTTCTCTCGTCCCTTCCTACTTAAAGCATCAGTAACAAAATTCGCCTTTCTGGGATGGTAGAAAATCTCGCAGTTATAGTCCTTAATCAACTCCAACCATCTTCTCTGTCGCATATTTTCAAATCTTTCTGTGTAAAGATATACTTCAGACTTTTATGGTCGGTATATATCTCACACCATTCTCTATAAAGATAATGTCTCCAAATCTTTAGAGCAAACACCACCGCAACCAACTCTAAGTCATGAGTCGGATACCCTTTCCCGTAATATTTCAATTGACGTGATGCATAAGCAATGACTCTGCTGTTTTGCATAAGCACACAACCTAGTCCTTTATGCGATACATCACTATATACTACAAAATTCCCCGTATCATCCGACAATGACAACACAGGTGCTGAACTCAACCTCTTCTTTAATTCTCAAAAACTTTCCTCACACTTCTCTGTCCAGACAAACTTAACCGCCTTCCTAGTTAAATTCGTCAACGGAGTCGTGATTTTGGAAAAATATTGAATAAAACACCTATAGTATCCTGCCAATCCCAAGAAACTCCTTACTTCTGACAGTGTCTTTGGCTAATCCCAGTTTATTACATCTTCTACTTTTGATGGATCTACAGAAATTCTGTCCTTATCAATAACGTGCCCGAGAAACTGTACACGTTCCAACCAAAACTCACATTTTGAAAATTTAGCATACAACTTCTCTTTTCTCAATGTCTCCAACATCACTTTTAAATGTTCAACATGTTCCTCCTTGGTCTTGGCATACACCAATATATCGTCGATAAACACCACCACAAATTTATCTAAGAATGGTTTAAACACCCTATTCATCAAATCCATGAACGCTGCAGGTGCATTGGTTAAACCAAAAGACATAACCAGAAACTCGTAATGACCATACCGAGTTCTAAACGCTATTTTTGGTACATCCTCCGGCCTCACCTTCAGCTAATGATAACCACTTCTCAAATCTATCTTTGAGAAATATATTGCCCCCTTCAGTTGATCGAACAAGTCATCGATTCTTGGTAATTGATACTTATTTTTAATTATGACTTTGTTCAATTCTCAGTAGTCAATGTGACGCCCCCAAATCCGATTCCCTTCGAACCTCAGATTCGGTCAGCCATGATACTACTATCGTCAAACTATTATATCTTTTATTCATAACTTAAATGAATATAACATTGCTTATTATAATTTAGAATATAAATTCTTTCCATATCCAGGATCTATGTTTAATGACCCCAAACTATTATAAGTTTCTAATTTTAGTCATTTACCATTCCCGTCTTACATCATATTCGATGTTATAAAAATATGCAGAATAATTTAAACTTTTTCAATCTCCTTTGAAAAATAATCTTTTATTTATTTCTTAACTTGAATCAATTACATATCCTTGAATCAAATTATGTTATGATTCATTCTATCCGAATTACTGTATATATTTTTACATCTTAATTCGAATTCCTCTATGTGTCTCGTAGTACAACTTAACTTGTATTACACATCATAAATTACTATCATGTACATTCCCTAGAACCTAAACATGGTTTAAGAGTATATATTTAAATAAATGAATCAACCTCCCTTGATATTATTGAACTTTATCAATCAAGTAGCACGTAATCTTTACCGTGTGTCCTTAACATGCAAAAGTGGTTATTTGCAAGGGTGAGCCCGACAGCCCAACAATTCTAACAGTTTTCATGCAACACATATCATATTCAGTTGTTGTATTCATAATCAATTAATATTTACTACGCATGTTACTTCTTACATAACAGACATAGAGATTTACTTCACAAGCATATTATCAAACCAACTTCCACATTTCATATATAACTCATATGCATTTCATATATATACATCAACATTCTCATAGCATAATATAGCTCAACTAACAGTTATAGATTCCATATATCAAATAAGAACTGAAAAACTTGCCTTGTTCGTAGTTTATTAACTACGACTTAACTGCTTAAAGCTTATCTGCACTGCGTGTGTTCCTACACAGTTATATAATCATGGATTCACATCCATTAGTAACATATTTCATGCACTTTTAATATAAGAACAATGTTACATTGTTTCCTAACTAGGTTTGTAAAACCTACGTTTCACTTTCTCATCAAACTCTTAGAATAGCTCGGTATGTCTAGGTATACCTTAACCACTAGTATATGACATCAACATTCATATATAGCTACCACACACTTGACTCATTAGGTGTTCAACACCTTTAAAACTCATATAGGTAAGTTCAAACGTACACATAAACGTTTGACTTAGTTGTAATTCCATACCACATCACATATCCTATATATTCATAGGACAAATCAGATCACGAATTCAAACAACGTATCATTGCTTTATATCTTAAAAACATTCCTTTGGACTTTAACAATTGAATGTCCTAATTATCATTCATCTCTATCACCTAGCATGCTTCCTACATATTACATAGCATGTTGGTCATATATTGAAAATTAAAGTAATCATTTAAGCATGCCTTGAACTTCAGATTAAAAATAGAACTTATTTATAAATGCAGGATGGCGCGGCCGCGCCTGATTTGTATTAAGGATACGCGCAGCCACGCGGCTCCCAGTTCAAACCAGGACTGAGCAAACACTTGCTTGACCTAACTTGCCCATCCTTACATACATAACATATATTAACATGTTAAGGGTCCTTTTGCATCTTTCAAGTTTAATCTAGGTCCCGTCTTGCATAATATGGTTCTAAGTTGGACATCTCAACAAATTAAGGCCATTTAAGGTTATGAAACCACAAAGTCCAACATGATTGATTCTTAAACATATAAGGTAGTCATATAACTCATATTAGACATGTTTGTGAGTATTCATATGACTAGCATGGTTTATCACTTAAAAACTTACTTTAAGACATGCACAGTTCATATTACGTCTATCTAGTTATGTGCACATATCATTTATGTTCAAAGGGATACACGTCCTATCATGTTTGCACATATAGGCCATGTTTAAAGACCCAAAAATTACTAGTATGTCATCCTAAAAGTTCATAAGTTTAGACAACACAATGCTAATGATTATTAGTTTTCAAAACTTGAATTTCTCTTTGAAAATACATATTATCCAAGCTATACAAGTTATCTTATACGAGGTAACTTAAGATCACATTTTATGCTCATATGACTCCACCATATGCTCACTACAAAGTCAGAACTCAAATGACTTAAAGTTTGTCAAGGTTTGTTTTCGAAATGTTCAAGTTTTTTTTAAAACACATACTAAGTCATGCTAAAGCATTCCATTATGAGTAAAGTAATCTTAGCCATATGACATGTCTATTATCATGCATATTCATTTTTTATTACTTAGAATAACATATTCCATCATTCGGAGCACTATACTTGCGTGTGTGCTCGCTCGACGCTCTCCGATGGCCTTCGATTATGTAATAGTCACAAAGATTACTATTTTGACCCTTCATAACGACCTCAAATTGAAAAACTTAAAGAACAAAAGTTGTAGGTCTATTCTTCCTCGTTCCGGAGTATCTTGATTCACCTTAATCGGAGTTCATATGAAAAGGTTATGGATGTTTTACCAAAACAGGTCAAAGTAGTCACAATCAGCACACATGGGGCACGACCGCTCCCCTTTTCCTCACCATTACCGCACGCCCGTACCAATGCCTAGCTTCAGCTGCGCGCCCACACAAGACTTCGCACAGATAACAGTTTTGGTCATAACTTTCTCATTTTAAGTCCGAATTAGTTGGTTTTCAATTCGTTGGACTCGTTAAACTCCTAGCTACCCATCTACAGAGTAATTATAACACTTCAAACATATTAACTAACACAAAGATTAATCCAAAAATCATATTCATACTAAATTTTCATGTTTTGAAAAGTTTAGCGAATTCATTCACCACAAATTCATTTTTCAACCAAATGGGTTCATTTAACTTGCGTTGTTTTCGTTTCTAACGGTATTAACAACATCTAGCAACAATTCAAGGATTACAAGAACCCTTAGCCATCAAATTTGTGACTCAAAAGAAAGTATTTCATGATATTACTAAGAAATTACATACTTAGGAATCAAGAACTTATATGATAGCAATATTTCCTCTTGAATGCTTGGAATTGGCTAGCTATAGCTTCTCAATCCTCCCATTGCTCTCAATTCTCCCAACTCTCTATAGCTTACTTCTCAGACATTTTAACCAACAAGAAATAAAAAAGGAGGAGTCTCTATTTATAGAGAATTCTTAATATAGACAAAGCATTTACACCATGTTTTGATTTAGCAGAAAGAAGAAGAAACCCAAGGTCAATGAGGAGTTGGTTACCTGCTCTTTCTTCCTCCATTCCCTCCATCATCATTTGCTATAAACTGATTTTGAGAAGTAGAGGGGTAGGCCATTGGCCTAAACACGACGTTTTAAATGAATTGGGACACAAATTTTGGGACGAGTCATATACCCTTAGCATTAGTAAAATGTGAATTTCACACTTGGGTTTATTACTATTTGGTCTAGCAAGCTTATCTCTAATAGCTTCATATTGTTACATCAATTAAGTTATGGACATATATACACAAACGTATATGTACCTACCCACATATAGGAAGTATACTTATATTTTAAATATACACCAATATAATCTTATATCCCATGTACAGTGGGCTAGTCCAAATAATATTTTAATTGTGCTAAATATAATTTAGTTGGGTACTTTCAACCTATTACTTCATATCACACATAAATATCACAACGATTAATTAATATTAATCATTTTCCCATTTACTGGAGTTACATATAACTCAAGCTCATTATTTCTATAATAAAATATTACGGATCTAGGCCAAGTTTGACTTTTCCCCCAATTCCACATTATTTTATTATTTATTTAATATAATGTTTATGTCACACTTTATCATAATGCTAAATTATTTAGCTTACTTAAATAATTACATACATATAATTTGTACAACCTTTACACTTAGAATAATTAATATTTACTCTATTAATTATTTAAATTATACACTATGCGTATAATTATTCGATCGTCCTAAGACAACTTCCTCAATCTCTACATTAACATCTTTCAAATATTAAACCCTTTCATATATTACCATATTATGTAATATATAAAAATACCAAAATTAATTAACAAAATCATTTCATTTTTTTTATGTAAAGCACATATATTAATTCACCATTTTACTTAAGTGAATTGCTCCTTTAACTCAATTTACTATCACGCCACTGCCACACAAGGCTTTAATATTCAAATTATATTATTTCATAATATAATTTTTCACTTATAAGTTAACTAATATTTATTCTCGTTTTAGTTAATTTCCATAACAACCTCTCATTCAATTCATGGTCATTATCTACGTCCCTTCATGGGCACTATCTATATCAAATATGACCCATATGATAACATATTAGTCACTAATATACAATTTCTATAGTTCAGATTACACAAAGTCATCATGAACTGTCTACAGACCGGCGTGGCCGTGCTGGTCTTAGGCTTGAGACTGGCGCGATCGCGCCACCTTAAGTTAGGACGCAGACATATTATGCTTCAATAGAAACAGAACTTAACTCGCAAATCCTTTAACATGCTCTATACATGCTATCTCATTATACTAACCAAAATAAATCTCCAATGACTACATTCGTCAATAATTTAGAGATTAAACTTCAAGTTCAACTCTTCTTCCTTTAATCTATACCTTTAATCATATCCCAATATTAGTCAATAAATCTCTAACCAATATTTATCTAAAGATATATCAATTTTCTTATCTCGTAAACAACGTACATATATACAAGTCTAAACCTAGCACACATCGAGTCTTTAATGGTATTCAATATAGTACACTGAGTGGTTTTCCACAAACAACCAACAAATTAGTTTCCATCTCGTCTAGACTATTTTCACAGTGAGTTAGATCGGTTACTAATTCGTATATACCTCCGCTCTCTGAAGGAATTGTTTAGCCCAGCTCCTATACATCCACCATTAAAGGGTACTGTAAGATCCCAACTTATTATAAATAAAATTGAATTTTCCTTTATTCATTATTCTAAATTAATTTGATATAATACTTTGGTTATGGGTGAAATGTGAAATTTTTTACAAAATAAACAAGTGGTTATAAAATAATCATTGTTGTCGGGGAATATTCGTTTGGTCGTGGAATATTCTTTTTGTCGGGAATATTCGTACGACGGCGTAGTCAATTGTGGGCCCCATAACGGAAAACGGTTGGATGAAAGAAAACGACAAAGATTGAGTTTTATAAATAACGGCGTAAATTGTTACCATTAACACTGTTGGGTTACCTGGTGGTTAAAATACAGTAATACGCGTGGTTGCACAGTAGCACACGGTATTTCACAGTATTGTTGAATTATTGATTCGTACGTAAGAAGACACTTCTCAATAATTGTTACAGTAGTTACTGTTCATTATTCTATTATATTGATTCAATAATTGCTGCATTGTTAGTTTATATTATTATTCTTTCAATAAATGTCACTGCACAGTATTTCTCATTATCAGATCAATAATTCATATTATTTGAATAATATTATTAGATAGCATTATTGGTAATGTCTAGAAAGTTCTGTCAACGAGAGGTTTGGTCATCTAATTGCGCGCCAGTAAGGAGAAATCCTTATTGGAAAGCCCCCTCTTTCCTGGGAACGCCCTGGTTGTCATAATTGTGATTCTGTAATATTATTTTTAAATAATTAATTATTGATTATTATGATAAAGAAAATAATCATTTTATTGAATATAGATGGAGAAAATTTTTAATGTGACAATTGTTGAAAATTAATATTTTATCTTTTTTTGATAAAATAATTCATTTAAATATATTATTTTAATAATATATTAACGGTGATATTTTTACAATGAATGTGGGATATCTGAGTATATGAGGATGAAAAGTATTTTGTGGCATTAAATGTTTAACATATGTTTTGTGTGTCGGTGGACACAATTCTTGACCGAAAATTGATTATAGACTGTAAAATCACTCGTTTGTGGATTTTGGATAATTTTTGTTTGGAATTTGGAAAAACTTCCTTCTGTAAAGTTGTAGAGAATTGAATTTCCTATAAAAAGTCGCGAGATTCGAATTTTCTGACAAAAGGGCTATTTATCATGAATTATTGAAGTTCCGGAGTTCCGAAATAATTGATTTTTAGAAGTTTTAATTATTTTATATAAGAAAAATGTTTTTGTGGTTGTTGGCACATGGGTGGCTGATGTTTTTGACCAAAGAAGGTAGGCTAGAGTTTTCAAAACATGTGTGTAGGAATTTTGAATAAATAATAATATATTTTATTAATTTAGTCTCCTTTGGCGTTCTAACATTTTTCTATAAATAGAGGGCTAAGTTAGAATTGAAAATCACACCAGAAACAAAGTTTTCTGTCTTTCTCTCTCTATATTATCGAGCGTATTCTTGTGAGTATACTTTGAGTGTTGCTATACGGTGCGAGTTTCTGTCAGCACTATACCGAAATTCAGTCAGAAGTACGGTTATTTTGAGGTAAGGGATGTTATTTTCTTTTCTTAAATGATATTATTTTCTTCAATATCATTATGCAAAAATATTGGTGAACTTTTTAATCAAATTTGGAACTTGTTGTGTCGGGGTTACTATTCACGTATACGGCACTATTCACGAATACGACACTATTCACCGAAAAATGAAAATTTTCCTTTTTGTCCAAGATGTCTATTTTGGCTACTATCTTTGATTGTATCCATGTTTTGATCATTATTTTTGAATTCTGCTTCAAAATTTGTTATTATGAAGTATTATTGATCTTGGATAAAACTGTTATACGAATCCCTAATATTTGTCCTTCTATCTCACTGGATTCGTTCTTAAAATTTTTTTTTCATCATCCTCAGTCCTTAATGATGGTATTATTGAATATCTTTGGCCTGTAGTGCAAAGATGAATGATTAAACTGATGAATATCTTTGGCCCGTAGTGCAAAGATGAACAGGTGTTGAGATGAACATGACCAACCGGTGATATAAATGAATATCTTTGGCCTGTAGTGCAAAGATGATTAAAGATGTATATTGATTGTTGTTACAGGGATAAAATATTGATGATGAACTCTTAAATATTAGAAGATAGTAGAATTCATCCTCTACGTGACTCTTCTAATGGATTGTTGTTTCCGCTGTAGTTGTTGATATAAAACTTGTTGTCTATTGTATTCTATCAGATTTTTTCCCTGTTGAAGACTAACGATAATTTATTGTATATTATCTTAGTCATAATGTTCTTTACTGGGCTAGTTGAGCTCACCCTTTTCCTTTTTGTTCCATTTTTCTTCTCAGGAGGTGAGAACATTGCAGGATCGAGTCGGGGTATGGAGTGAGGTTTCTAGAAAGATGTTTTAGCAGTCCTCACTATTTCTGCAAAATAGTGTTTGAATAATTGTAATGAGGACTTATTTGCGTGTGGATATTGTCTAGAAGACAATATTTGTATTTAAACTCATAGTATGTATTGTCGTATTTCACACGACATTTGTTTTATTGAAGTTGTAGTTTGCTTTATGTACCATGTATTTGGCGACTCGGAATGGGTGTTGTATATCTATTTTGGGGGCGTCACAGGTATGGTTGCACTGCCTTTGACTTGATACATACTCATACATATACTCAAGAAATTGGTGGTTATCAAGGATATTTAAGGTCACTAACTTACTATGATAAAATAATTCTATAAATTATTTAATACTGATAGATAAATCTTATCCATCTTCTTACTAATTCATCTCTACCATTTATAACAAATATATAATAATGATATATATTTATTAAACATAACATCACTTACTACATGGCTCATATTACCCTATGTAACACAATACCACATACCTCGTAGCACATTTATATATTCTTGTTTGAACCTATCTCATGCTTTAAGAATTTTATTTACTAAATTCTTATTTTAATATTTTCTAAAAATTTAGGTTCTTACAGTCAATGCAGAGCCACATCGATCCATCTTTCTTCTTAAAAAACAACACTGGTGCTCCCCATGGGGATACACTCGGCTAAATATACTTTTTTATCGATAAATTATTGCAATTGCACCATAAACTCTTTCATCTCTACTGGAGCCATTCTATATGGAACTTTAGATATTGGGGCCGTTCCTGGTAGTAAGTCAATCACGAACTCGATTTCTCGATCCAGCAGAAGTCCAGGTAAATCATTTGGAAATACGTCTGCAAAATCTCTTATGACCGATATCTCTTCTAACTTCACACTTTTCTTCTGTGTATCGACTATGTAGGCTACGTATCCTACACATCCTTGTCTCAACAATTTCTTAGCTTGCATCATTGTCAGATAACTTGTTTGTCGAGGTGACTTACTGCCATAACACACTACCTTTGATGGAGTCATAAGGTTTACACATTTCTTTTGGAAATCAATCACTGCCTCGTAATTGAATAACCAATCCATTCCCAGTATGACATCAAATTCCCCAAGTTTAATTGGTATCAAATCTACCATCATCTCGTGACCCTTTATAACCACTCTACAATTCCTATATATGAATCTAACAGGAATCACTTCCCTATTCACAATCTCTATGCTCAAAGGATAATCTAATTCTTCCTGAGGCAAATCTAAGTTCTGAGCAAATTCATTAGATATAAATGAATAAGTAGCACTCGAATCAAATAACACATAAGCATTAATACCATTAATCAGAATGATACCTAACACCACATCCTTAGATTGCACAGCATTTTGCACGGTCATATTGAAAGTCCTTGCAGTAGGTCGGTTTGATTGTGCTGGTCCAATGTTAGTTAATGTACCACCACCGTTGTTTCCCTTTCCTCCACTTGCACTTCTCGCTGTCTTTTTAGGGTAATCACGAGCCATGTGATCCTTTGAACCACAGGTGAAACATGCTCCTTGGTTTGTGCTAAAATAGTTTGGTGTAATGTGTCCCTCCTGACCACAGTTGAAACACACCCGCTTACCCTTCAAACATACCCCAGTATGGTTCTTCTGTAAGTAGCACAAGCTTCAAATTTCTTCTTTTGTTGACTTCCTTGCTGTCCTCCCGTAGTCGAATTCTCGCTCCACTTCCTCTTCTGATTGTTACTTCCAACATTTCTTCCACCAACCTTATTTTCGTTCTCATTCTTTCTCTTTTTCTATTCTTGATTGTACTTGGTTAAGGCATCACTTCCACCTTTTGTGATAATTGCCTTTTCCAGTACAGCCGCAAATGTGTTTAACCGGAACATTGAAACCTTGCTATAAAGCCAAGGCTTCAACCCTCGTTCAAACCTTCTTTCCTTACGCTCATCGGTATTAACTTAATAAGTGGAAAACCTTGCCAACTCATTAAAGTTCACAGCATATTCTGGCACCGTCATGGTTCCTTGTCTTAGCTCTAAAAATTGAAACTCTAACTGATTCTGAGAACTCGCTGGAAAGTACATCTCAAAAAATATCTCGTTAAATCTATCCCACGCTATTATTCCTTATCCCCCACGAGCCTTATTTGCCTGCCACCAGTATCTAGCTTCAGACTTCAGCATGAACGTTGCGAACGCAGTCTTCTGATCCTCGTTGACTCTGGCAACATCGAACACCTTCTCTATTTCCATGATCCAGGTTTGGGCTTCAACTGGATTCATAGATCCTTGAAACTCTTGCGGTCCAACCGCTTTAAATTCCTTGAAGGTCGTTACTTGAGCTTGCGGTTGATTCACAAGTGCTCCCATTAACAAGGTCACCAACTGCTGAACTGGGTTAGCGTCGGACTCATTATTATTGTTAGTAGACCCCTTAGGAGGTGGTTGTTGGCGTGGTTGTCTTCTTCTAGGAGGCATCTTCTTTTAAAATATACGCTTATTAGTTCATTACTCCACTTCTTGAATATTTGAAGTTTAACTTAAACATTCTAAGATTAAAGCTATAACACATAACATTTCAAATAAACTTTGAGATTTTATTTATCCATAATGTTTTTAAACATAATAAAGATAGCATATCTGCTATTAACATCCACTTTCCTGAGCTAGACAAGATTCAGGATTACTTTCTCATACTACCCCTTTATTCATCTCAACACAAGGGATTTACAGTTAATTCATTCATATACTTAGTCATACATTATTATTATTCTTATTATTTCTATCTGGGCATATTAAGACATCAAGAGGCTTCTCTACGCTCTTCCTCCATGATATGATACGCCATCCTACGATCCATAACGAACCACGACAAGTCTTCAAACTGAGGTTGGTAATAAAAGACTCGATCCTGGGCTCTATCGATCGCAGAATGAAAAGCATAATCCATTTCATTCATCTTGGCCTTTTTCATTTGGACCTTAGCCTCATCACGGTCTGCACGCTGAATCACCTTCATCCAAACGACCTTTTCCCTTGCACGCTTAGCTGACTCCTCTTTCAAGTCATCTTTTAACTTCTCCATATCAGTCTTCATCTTCTTGTTCACCACCAAAAGATCTTCACGCTGACCCTTTGTATGAACTAGGTCCCAATCTGTGTTTCCAAGGCATGAGTCGAGTTCTTGAATCTTCGCATCTTTCTGCTCTATCGTAGCTTGATGCATCTCAGCCAATTCCTTCAGCTCCTCAACCTTATCCTGTAATTCTATGTTACGGTCGTACAGTGCATCATACATCTCAGCTGATATGGAGTTTGGTGGAAACTCCATAGGATCCTCTTCCTCATCATCCCCCTCTATCTCCTCAGAACTATCCTCCTCGGGATCAGTCACATGCTCATCCACCTGAATCAACTGTTCCCGCACAACGTGGATATCCCTGGGTTCCTCATCTCTAGGTACCTGAGGTATCACTTCCCTAGCTGGACTGGATCCTCTGTCGTTAGACATCCTGACAACAAAATACATTTATGGTTTATTTATTATATGACATTCTTCGATACTCGCGAGCACATAAGTTATTAACACATAGCGCATAATGTCCTTTATTGTTTATCTTCAATGGATGCCTTAATCCATTCCTTAAAACTCGATAAGAGTTTGACACCACTATGTTTTCTGTCTCCCTAAAGGTTACTTCCTAAGGTTTCCCCACCTAAGTTTCATAACCTAAAGCTTTGATACTAACCCGTGATACCCCCAAATCTGGGTACTCCATTCCCACAAATTTGGTGCTCACTATCCAAAGCTATTACATCTAACTACCCAAAATAAAGGATAAAGACATAATTTAAATAACTTCAACAATAATCTTTCCCATTAAAGGGTTACATCCATTTAAAACAATCCCAGGTAATCTAACCTTAACTTATTACATAAGTCTGCAGAAAAAAATCACATAATTAAATTAAGTTTTATAACATAATTCATTCAAATAAATTCTCATAAATCTTCAACACTTGGACATCTTACCCTTTTCCTTTGCAAGAATATGGCTCATCAACTTTCTCAACTTTAGCTACAGTGTTTAAGTGCAGGAGTTAGCAAACAATTGTTCACTAATATATAGAGTAATAATAATAACAACATGAGAATGAACAACGAATGTTGAATAATGGTGAACATGTTCTACGAATCAAAAATAGAAAACAAGCTCGAATTTAATATCTGAGGGTCTTAAGACCACGAACTATGTCCCTTGTATTTAGGTATTATTACCCCAACCTTAACAGTCATTTAGACTATACAGACTCTTCTTTACGTACTTAGGGGGATCAACCCTTTATACCATATATTGTGCACAAACATCTAAATGTTACACGTACATAATCCCCTATGTTAGGGTTGTTCGTCTCAGTTTGAGTTTAGAATTTCTTCACTAAAGAAAGTTTAGTTTGGAACTAGCTTATTAGTGGTTCTAGAATTTTAGAACACTATTCAATTATAGACCAATTCGATCAATAAGAGTTTGCTTGTTACTTGAAAGTTTAACATGATAATATAGAAGTGAATAATATTATTTAAGTCAAAGATCGAATAACAACAGTATACAAATGAGTAGACATGGTATACATGCAGAGTACTACATTTAAAAGAGTTAGAACAATCTCGTTTGAATCAATGTATTAAAATAGTATATACAAATGAGTATATGCATGTTAAGGATGATTAATTGAGTATACTAAAGGATGAGACAAAAATAGGAATGCAAAGCTCAACCCTGGTCTGGCCAGGGGACATCGCAACTACACCGTCTCTAAGCCTAGATAGGGCGCAGTTGCGCCATCCTGCAGTCAGTTATGTATTCTGTTTGTGATTTGAAGTTCGAAGCAAACTTTTATGGTTACTTTAACTTGTATTATATGACCAATATGCTTTGTAATGTTTTAAGAAGCATGCTAGGTGATAGAGTTGAATGTTAAATGAGTAATTATAACATTCAAATGTTAAGTCCAAAAGAATGTTTACAAGCTATAAAGCAATGAATTGAAAAATACGTTGTTTGACTTTGTGGTGTTATACAATCTGATTTATGCTATGAATATTTAGGATATGTTATAAAATCCCAAATTTTACGAATAAAGATTTAATTTTCTCAAAATATTTTTTTAATATTATGGTATGGATTTGAGATAATGTTATAATTTTGGGTAGTATTTATAAATTTTGCAAAGTATGCAAGTTGTTGTATTATATTCGATTGGTCAGGGAATATTCGTTTTAGTAGGGAATATTCGTACAACGGCGCAATCATTGGAGGACCCCAGAACAGAATTATTGTCGGATTGAGAAAACGACAAAAATATTTTTATGAAAATAGCGACAGAAGTTTTACCGTTAATACTGTTGAACTACTCGATAGTAAAAGTAAAGTAATACGCGTGGTTGCATAGTAGCACATGGTATGGATTATTGATGCTTACGTGATAAATCACTCAGTTATACTCAATTATTGCTACAGTAATTGCTGCATCATATCTCTCATATTATTGATTCGATTATTGTCACAGTATCATTTGCATTATATGTTATATTATTAAATCAATAATTGAGACGACAAAGTTATTCATATTATTAAATTGTAATATTTACAATGTCTAGAAGTTCTGTCAAGGAGAGGTTTGGTCACCTAATTGCGGGCCAATAGGGAGAAATTCTTATTGGAAAGCCCCCTCTTTCCTTGGAACAACCTGGTTGTTAAATATTGTGAGTTATAATATTAATGATGAATAAGTTCGTGCTGATTAAAGATGAATTTGATAGTTCCATTGTGTTGGGATTATTTGTGTTAGTAGAAATCGACATCTATTTCGATGATAATTGATGTCTGGAGGTTATATTGTTCAATCGGTATTCGGGACACTTTTTGTATCAGAGTACTATTCACGAGTTACTATTCATGAGTTACTATTCACAAATTACTATTCATGAGTTACTATTCATGAGTTACTATTCATGAGTTACTATTCACCCGAACAATATATTCTTTTCGGTCCAAATTATTTTTAGGTACAATATTATTCCATGAGGAGATGTGCTAATTTTTCAGACCATTGGTTGAATTTATAATAGTAAATCAATATGGATAGCTGGTTTAAAGTTATAATAGTAAATCAATATGGATCACTGGTTTAAAGTTTTAATAGTAAATCAATATGGATCGCTGGTTTAAAGTTTTAATAGTGAATTAGTATGGACCATTGCTTTAAGTTTTAATATGGACTGCCCGTTTAAAAGTAAATCATTCTGGACCGTTCATGAATTAGTTACTATTTAATCCATTCTCTTATAAATAGAAGCTCATAACTTCATTATTTCTTACAAATTCACTGAAACTCTAGAGAGAGAAATTATAGAGAGAAAGAAGTTCTGTCAAGTAGAGGTTTGGTCACCTAATTGCGCGCCAATAGGAAGAAATCCTTATTGGAAAGCCACCTCTTTCCTGGGAACGACCTGATTGATAAATATTGTGAGTTATAATATTAATGATGAATGTTATTAAAATTAAAGTTGTGCTCGGAGTTGAATTTGGAGACACGGACGTGATATTTGAGTCTGGAACGAAGAAATTAGTAAAAATAGATTATAAACACAAAATTTTTCTGATTTTACTATTTGATCAAAAAGTCAATAGTTGACTTTTTTGGGAAAAGTCGAACTTCGAAATTTCAAAATTTATATTTTTGATAAAAATAGTTTCGTTGTGTTGGAATTATTTGTGTTAGTGAAAATGGACATTTATTTCGATAATAATTGATATCTGGAGGTTATATTGATCAATCGGGTATTTAACGGGATAAATGGGCAATTGATTGCTATTATTTCACATGATTATAACTATTTGTTCACATGTGTATACTATTGTTTCACATTCTTGTTACTATTAGGGGAGTTGGTGCAAGATTGATAATACTTGCATGACTAAGTTAAAAATGGAGGTATAGATGGAGGTACTATACTGTAATTCATATTTTCACATGTCTAGAACTATTGATTCACATGATTTACTATTGAATCACATTATTTACTATTAGGCGAGGTGGTGCAAGTTTGATAATACTTGCATGACTAAATTAAAAATAAAGAAAAAATTGGAGGTATTGTACTGTAATTTTTCGAGCCCCAAAACATGCAATTATTGAAACTATATTTTTCTATAAATAGAAGCTCATTCTTCCTTCATTTCTCACCAATTCACTAAAGCTATAGAGCAATTATTATAGAGAGAAATTGTAGAGAGAAAATCTGTAGAAGAAGAGAAGCCTGCTACCTCACTACTCCTATATCCAGTTTCTTTCATAGGTAAGGGGTATTATTTCTTTTTTTTTTTTGTCTTCATGAAGAGAACTTCTGTTATTCCATTCTTTATTATTATGTTGGAATAACCTGGTTATGCGAAGTACCGCATACATGGTGAAATTTTTCTGTTATTCCATTCTTTATTATTCTGTTGGAACATCTTGTCTGTGCTTTACGCCGGACCTGGTTCTGTCTTTATTGTTTTGTTGGAATATCCTGTCTATGCGTTTTACACCGGACCTGGTTTCGTCTTTATTATTCTATTGGAATAACCTGCCTGTGCGGTCTACCACATGCTTGGTGATTTCTTTTGTTATTCCATTTCTTATTATACTCAGTTGGTTAAAGTTTTGACTTCTATACTCCATGAAATTAGTAGAATATCCTTGATATTTGCGCTTCATCTAGTATCTTTTCATAGAAATATTTTTCTGAGCATTTTTGAATTTTACTCTACAAAGAAGTATCATGTTGACAATTTGGACGTTATTAGTTTCTGGATAAATTAACTCGTGAACTTGTTTTATTGAATTCTTATATCATTGTCATCATCCTCATGTTTATATTTTTTTGAAAGTCATCTGTGGCCTGTAGTGCATAGATGGACTTGGTATGATTATGACCAGGGATTATTCGGTATAATCATGATCGTAATGTTATAAATGATGTGATAAAAGTCTTCATTGGCCCGTAGTGCATTAATGGACAGTTGTTGGCATGATCATGACCATTGATGAATACACGAATGTCCTTTGTCCGTAGTGCATGGATAATTGTGTTCGTGATACTAAAGAATATCATTGGCCGTAGTGCAGGGGTGATTCGATCATGTGGATTATTTATTAAGCTGAGTCCTATCGATAAAAGTGATGAAAAACCTTTTAAATCATAAAAGATAGTAGATTTTATTCTTTACTTGACTCTTTTAATGGATTACTTGTTCCGCTGCAGTTAAACTTGATGTCTATTGTATTTTATCAGTTTAACATTGTTGAAGACTAATGATAATTTATTCTGCATTATCTTAGTCATAATATTTCTTACTGGGCTAGTTGAGCTCACCCTTTTCCTTTCATTGTTCTCTTCAGGAAATGAGAACGTAGCGGGGACTAGTCGGGGAACAGAGTGACGGTCCAGAGGATAACATTAGTAGTCCTCACTATTCTGTTAAATATTGTGACAATAAATGTAATGAGGACTTATTCTGAGAGTGGATATTGTCTGGAAGACAATATTTGTATTAAAACTTATAGCTCTTTTGTTGTATATTAAAGATTGTATTTGTATTCTGTACCATATATTTGGCGACTCAGGATAGATGATGTATACTTATTTTGTGGGCGTAACAGTTGGTATCAAAACTTAGGGATATCATCCCTGGCTAAGATGTGAGACAAGAACTAGGAGGGGAGAGACGGGGAATTCCTTCGCTAGTATGACCTACCTAAGTTTATTTGGTATTTAATTGGTCGGTCAGAGTATAGGGTTAATATGTGATATATTAATTAACCCTTGTTTTGTGGCAGTATTTGAAAATGGCATCCGAGAATGTTGAGAACATCAATGGAGCACAGGGGATCGTTAAGTCTCCTCATGCAAAAAATAACACTGACCAAATGATGAATGATGGAATGTTCCGAGGCTTCATGCAATTCATGCAACATCAGGCGAGAGCGGCTCCTGTCCAAAATGCAGGTGGAAACACTGGCAACTCTCGGACGATCACCGCCAAATAGTTCAAGGAGCTGGGACCACCAGAGTTTTTTAGAGAACCAAAACCTCTTAAGGCAGAGACGTGGATAAAATAGATCAACAAAATATTTGATGTCTTGAGTTGCTCCGAGGAGCAAAAGGTTCCCTTCGCCACCTTCATGATGCGGGCAGATTACTGGTGGGAATCTTTAAAGCGTACCCAACCTACCGCACTGAAGATGTCTTGGGAGAAGTTTCAATAACTGTTCAACGACAAGAGTACTTTCCCGAAAGTATTCGTCAGATGAAAGAGGTAGAGTTCATTAAACTGGAGCAAAACAACATGACCATGTCACAGTACGAAGCCAAGTTTCCTGAGCTGTCCCGGTTTGCGTCCCATTTGGTTGATAATGAGGAGAGAATGACGCGAATGTTTCTAAGAGGTTTGAAACACGAGATACATCAATATCTTATCTCTCATAAACTGTGTTTGTATTCAGATGTTGTTAATAGGGCTCAGTTATTGGAACGCGATAACGAGTCAACCCAACCAAAAGAGAGCAGCCGACAAAATGATAATACCAGTGAGAGCAGTCATCGAAGCCGTGACAACAAGCGTGGAGGGAATCAACATGCCAGAAATGGTAACCACTTCGGTGGTAATCAGGACCAAAACAATAATAATGGACATTTGAAGAAGAGGAAATTCAACAATGATGGAAAGACGTCAGCACCAGCACTCGTTGTGAAGGAAGGAGAACGACAACCTATTATATGATTCAAATGTGGAGGGGAGGGACACATTAGTCCAAACTGCGCGATGCCGTCCAAAGCATGTTATAATTGTGGAAGAGAAGGTGACCTAGCCCAATTTTGTCGTTCACCGAAGACAAGTTCAGCTAATATAGAGGCACCAAAGGCCGTCCCAGAAAAGTCAAAGCCGGTAGTGCAAGGGAGAGCGTTTGTTGTGACCTCCCAAAAAGCAAGAAACCCGAACGAGGTCATCACGGATAAGCTTATCATAAACTCTAGCGAAGTCTATACCTTATTTGATACCGGTTCTACCCATTCTTTTATTTCTCCTACTTGCGCTCAACGTTTAAATTTGACTCCAGAGAAATTGGACTTTGACTTATTTGTTGAAACTCCATTAGGAGAAACCTTCATTACATCCACTGTTTATAAGTCTTGTTTAGTTCAAATCGGTACTCTCACATTACCTGTCGATCTTATTTCATTGAAAATACTTGCATTTGACGTGATTCTAGGGATTGATTGGTTAACTACTCATCATACAAAAATTGATTATTTTCGTAAGGTTGTTAGCTTTCATATTCCTAACCAACCTATTATGCGAATTCAAGCAACCAAACCATTAAAATCAATCACTATCATCTCAAGCCATAAAGCTATTCATTTATTGAAAAATGGATGTCAAGCTTTCTTAGCTCATGTCACGAATCTAAATAAAAATACGTCAGTTTTGAATGATATTTCTATTGTTAATGAATTTCCTGACGTATTCCCTGAGGAACTTACTGGCCTACCCCCAGAGCGTGAAATTAAATTTTGTATCGACCTTGAACCCGGTACAAAACCTATTTTCAAAGCCCCATATCGAATGGCTCCTATTGAACTTCAGGAGTTAAAGACCCAACTGCAGGAATTGTTAGACATCGGTTTCATTCATCCTAGTACGTCTCCTTGGGGTGCTCCTGTTCTATTCGTGAAAAAGAAAGATGGGAGTATGCGACTTTGTATTGATTATCAGGAGTTGAACCATGTCACCATCAAAAATAAGTACCCATTGCCATGTATTGATGACCTGTTTGACCAGTTACAAGGAGCCAAATTCTTTTCAAAGATTGATCTTCGTTTTGGTTATCACCAATTAAAGATTAGAACCGATGACATTCCAAAGACGGCTTTCAGAACTCGGTACGGGCATTATGAATTCCTAGTCATGTCTTTTGGATTGACTAATGTTCCTGCTGCCTTCATGGATATGATGAACCGAGTATTCAAGGAATATTTGGATCACTTTGTGGTCGTCTTTATTGATGACATCCTTATTTATTCCAAAAGTCGTGAAGATCATGAGCAACACTTGAGGTTGATACTCCAAAAGCTTCGTGAATATAAGCTTTATGACAAGTTGAAGAAATGCGAGTTCTAGCTTGAGGAAGTAGCATTCCTTAGGCACGTAGTATCAAGTCATGGAATATCTATTGACCCAACAAAGATTGAAGCTATTCAAAGCTGGTAGCAACATAAATCAGTAACCGAAGTACGTAGCTTTCTCGGCTTAGCTGGTTATTATCGGAGATTTGTTGAAGGGTTTTCTCGAATCGCTACTCCCTTAACTCAGCTAACTCAGAAAGATACGAAATTCGGTTTGAACAAGGAATGTGAGAAGAGTTTTCAAGAACTCAAGAGGAGACTCATTTCAGCACTTATTCTGACAATACCATCTGGATCGGAGGGATTTGTCATCTACAGTGATGCTTCGGGCAAAGGGTTAGGTTGTGTTCTCATGCAATATGGGAAAGTTATAGCCTATGCCTCACGACAACTCAAAGAATATGAGAGGAATTATCCTACTCATGATCTAGAGTTGGCAGCAGTCGTTTTTGCACTAAAGATTTGGAGGCATTATTTGAATGGGGAGAAAGTGGACATCTTTACGGATCATAAAAGCCTCAAATATTTCTTCACTCAAAAGGAACTCAACATGCGACAACGCTGTTGGCTTGAACTGTTGAAAGATTATGATCATACCATCCAATACAATCCTGGAAAAGCGAACGTGGTAGCTGACGCATTAAGTAGAAGATCATATGCGGGTACGAGTGCGATATTGTCAACGCAAAGGCCCATTTTTTATGACTTGCAAAGGATGGAGATAGAGATAAAGACTCCAGGGACCCACGCGATGATGATGAATATACGAGTAGAACCGACTTTAATCGATAAGGTTAAAGCTGCTCAAGCTACAGACCTGGAGCTGATGCGCATGAGAAAGAAAGTGCAAGAAGGTGCTATGCTGTAAACAAGAATCGATGATGAAGGAATACTTCGAGTCAACTCCAGAATTTGTGTTCCTAACGACCCTGAGTTAAAGTATAAAATCATAATGGAGGTGCACAACACACCGTTTACAATCCATCCTTGGAGTACCAAAATGTATCATGATCCCCGACATACATTTTGGTAGAGCAATATGAAGAGAGAGAGATAGCGGGGTTTATCTCAAGGTGTCTAACTTTTCAACGAGTCAAGGCGAAGCATCAAGTGCCTAAAGGTCCATTGCAACCACTTGAAATTCTAGAATGGAAGTGGGAGCACATTACCTTAGATTTCGTTACTGGTCTTCCCAAGGTTTTTCAAGGAATAGATGCGATTTGGGTCATTGTTGATAGATTGACCAAGTCTGCTCATTTCTTACCGATACGAGAAACTTATACACTTGAACGTCTTGCTTGTATGTATATAAACGAGATTTTAAGATTGCATGGTATTCCAGTATCCATAGTTTCTGATCGAGACTCAAGATTCACTTCAAGATTTTGGGTTAGTTTGCTAATAGCTATGGGCACATATTTACGATTTATTTTGGCATATCATCCTCAGACGGATAGACAATCAGAGAGGACTATTCAAACTCTTGAAGATTTATTAAGACTCTGTGTCCTTGACTTCAAGGGAAGTTGGGACAAGTTCTTACTATTGGTGGAGTTTTCCTACAATAACAGTTATCAAGCAAGTATTGACATGGCTCCATTCGAGGTGTTGTATGCAAGAAAGTGTCGTTCTCTAGTATGTTGGGATGAGGTGGGTGAAGCAACGTTGTTGGGACCAGATTTGGTACGTATGACTACAGAAAAGATTCAAACAATCTGACAACGTATAAAAACCTCACAAGATCGACAAAAGAGTTATGCCGATTTTCATCGAAAGGACGTTGAATTCGATATTGGAGATCATGTGTTGTTACGTGTTGCTCCATGGAAAGGAGTTACGAGATTTAGAAAGAGAGGAAAGCTTAATCCTCGATTCATTGGCCCCTTTTTAATCCTCGATCGAGTAGAAACTGTGGCGTATAGACTCACTTTACCGCCAAGTATGTCTCGTGTTCATAACGTTTTTCACATATCCATGTTACGTAAATATGTGGAAGACCCGAACCACATTACTGATTTAGAACCGGACGTGATAGAGGAAGATTTAACGTATGAAGAGTTACCTGTTAAAATCTTGGATAAGAAGGATCATATTCTACGCTCCAAGGCTATACCTCAAGTCAAAGTTTTGTGGAGAAACCACGACGTGGAAGAAATGACTTGGGAGTTAGAATCTGGGATGAAGTCAAGATATCCTAATCTATTCGACATACCAGGTACGTACCCTAATTTCAAGGGCGAAATTTCATAAGAAGGGGAGGTTGTAAGACCCCAACTTTTATGAATAAAGATGATTTTTCTATAATTATCATTTTTGAATATTATGGAATGAATTTGTTATAATGTTATAGTTGTGGGTAGTATTTATAAATTCTACAAAGAATGCAAGTTATTATATTATATTCAATTGGTCGAAGAATATTCGTTTTAGCAGGGAATATTCGTACAACGGCGAAATCATTAGTGGACCCCACAACAGAATTATTTTCGAATTTAGAAAACGACAAAAATATATTTATGAAAATAATGGTGGAAGTTTTACCGTTAATACTGTTGAACTACTCGGTAGTAAAAGTAAAGTAATACGCGTGGTTAAATAGTAGCACACGGTATTGATTCTTGATGCTTACGTGAGAAGTCACTCAGTTATACTCAATTATTGCTACAATAATTGCTGCATCATATCTCTCATATTATTGATTCGATTATTATCACAGTATCATCTGCATAACATGTTATTTTATTAAATCAATAATTGAGACTGAAAAGTTATTCATATTATTAAATTGCAATATTTACTATGTCTAGAAGTTCTGTCAAGTAGAGGTTTGGTCACCTAATTGCGCGCCAATAGGGAGAAATCCTTATTGGAAAGCCCCCTATTTCCTGGGAACGACCTGATTGATAAATATTGTGAGTTATAATATTAATGATGAATGTTATTAAAATTAAAGTTGTGCTCGGAGTTGAATTTGGAGACACGGACGTGATATTTTAGTCTGGAACGAAGAGATTAGTAAAAATAGACTATAAACACAAAATTTTTCGGATTTTACTATTTGATCAAAAAGTCAATAGTTGACTTTTTTGGGAAAAGTCAAACTTCAAAATTTCAAAATTTATATTTTTGATAAAAATAGTTTCGTTGTGTTGGAATTATTTGTGTTAGTAAAAATCGACATTTATTTCGATAATAATTGATATCTGGAGGTTATATTGATCAATCGGGTATTTAACGGGATAAATGAGCAATTGATTGCTATTATTTCACATGATTATAACTATTTGTTCACATGTGTATACTATTGTTTCACATTCTTGTTACTATTAGGGGAGTTGGTGCAAGATTGATAATACTTGCATGACTAAGTTAAAAATGGAGGTATAGATGGAGGTACTATACTGTAATTCATATTTTCACATGTCTAGAACTATTGATTCACATGATTTACTATTGAATCACATTATTTACTATTAGGCGAGGTGGTGCAAGTTTGATAATACTTGCATGACTAAATTAAAAATAAAGAAAAAATTGGAGGTATTGTACTGTAATTTTTCGAGCCCCAAAACATGCAATTATTGAAACTATATTTTTCTATAAATAGAAGATCATTCTTCCTTCATTTCTCACCAATTCACTAAAGCTATAGAGCAATTATTATAGAGAGAAATTGTAGAGAGAAAATCTGTAGAAGAAGAGAAGCCTGCTACCTCACTACTCCTATATCCAGTTTCTTTCATAGGTAAGGGGTATTATTTCTTTTTTTTTTTGTCTTCATGAAGAGAACTTCTGTTATTCCATTCTTCATTATTATGTTGGAATAACCTGGTTATGCGAAGTACCGCATACATGGTGAAATTTTTCTGTTATTCCATTCTTTATTATTCTGTTGGAACATCTTGTCTGTGCTTTACGCCGGACCTGGTTCTGTCTTTATTATTTTGTTGGAATATCCTGTCTATGCGTTTTACGCCGGACCTGGTTCCGTCTTTATTATTCTATTGGAATAACCTGCCTGTGCGGTCTACCACATGCTTGGTGATTTCTTTTGTTATTCCATTCCTTATTATACTCAGTTGGTTAAAGTTTTGACTTCTATACTCTATGAAATTAGTAGAATATCCTTGATATTTGCACTTCATCTAGTATCTTTTCATAGAAATATTCTTCTGAGCATTCTTGAATTTTACTCTACAAAGAAGTATCATGTTGACAATTTGAACGTTATTAGTTCTTGGATAAATTAACTCATGAACTTGTTTTATTGAATTCTTATATCATTGTCATCATCCTCATGTTTAGTTCCGTCTTTATTATTCTGTTGGAGTAACCCAAACGAAGTTAGCACGGGTTAGTTAATTATAAATTCTTGCGAAGTCTATACCTTATTAGATACCTGCTCTACCCATTCTTTTATCTCTCTTGCTTGCGCTCAACGTTTAAATTTAACTTAGGATATGTTAGACTTTGACCTATTAGTTGAAACTTCATTAGCAGAAACCTTCGTTACCTCCAATGTTTATTAATCTTTTTTTATTCAAATTGACACTTTCACATTACCTGTCGATCTTATCTCTTTAAAAATACTTACCTTTGATGTGATTTTAGAAATCGATTGGTTAACTACTCATCATGCTTTTCGTAAGGTTGTTAGCTTTCATATTCCTAACCAACATGTTATGCGAATTCAAACAACCAAACCACTAAAGTCGATCATTGTCATATCAAGCCATAAGTAAAGAGCCCTGATCCTTTCGTTGTTGACTTCTTTGTGTGGAATGAACCGAAGCCAAACTTTCTGTAGGCGATGTCGTAAATGACGATGTCGAGTTGAAAGGTATCAAATTGACGTACTATCCAAGTTATGGATGAGAGTCATAGTTTTGAATGATATTTCTATTATTAATAAATTTCCTGACGTATTCTTCAAGACTTCTTAGCCTAACCTAGAGTGTAAATTCGAATTTTGTATTGACCCCAGTACAAAACCCATTTCTAAAACCCTTAAATATTTCTTCAACCAAAATGAACATAACATGCGCCAAAGACGTTGGCTCGAGCTGTTGAAGAATACGTTCGTACCATTCAATATCATCGTGGAAGAGCGAACGTGGTAGCTGACGCGTTGAGTAGAAGATCGTATGCATTTACGAGTGTGAATATACGAACCTATGTGAAGATAGCTAATATACGAGTAGAATCAACTTTAATCGATAAAGGTTAAAGCCGCTTAAGCTACAGACCCGGAACTGATGAACACGAAAAAGAAGGTTCAAGAGGGCGTTATTCTAGAAGAAAGAATCGATGAAGAGAGGAAATCTCAATCTCGTTTTAATTGTCCCATTTAAACTCCTCGATCGAGTAGGAACTATGGCTTATAGACTCGTTTTACCGCCAAATATTTTACGTGTTCATAACGTTTGTCACGTATAGATGTTACGTAAATATATGGATGACCCGAACCACATTATTGATTTAGAACCGGACCAGATAGCGGATAATTTAACGTATGAAGATGTACCTGTTAAAATTCAGGAATATATTCTATGCTTAAAGGTTATACCTCAAGAGTTAGAATCTGACGAAGTCTACTCATCTGTTCGGTATACCAGATACGTACGTAAATTTCGAGGGCGAAATTTTATAAGGAGGGGAGATTATAAAATCCCAAATTTTATGAATAAAGATTTAATTTTCTCGAAATATTTTTTTAATATTATGGTATGGATTTGAGATAATGTTATAATTGTGGGTAGTATTTATAAATTTTGCAAAGTATGCAAGTTATTGTATTATATTCGATTGATCGGGGAATATTTGTTTTAGCAGGAAATATTCGTACAATGGCGCAATCATTGGTGGACCCCATAATAGAATTATTGTCGGATTGAGAAAATGACAAAAATATTTTTATAAAAATAACGACAGAAGTTTTACTGTTAATACTGTTGAACTACTCGGTAATAAAAGTACAGTAATACGCGTGATTGCATAGTAGCACACTGTATTGATTATTGATGCTTACGTGAGAAATCACTTAGTTATACTCAATTATTGCTACAGTAATTGCTGCATCATATCTCTCATATTATTGATTCGATTATTGTCACGGTATCATCTGCATTATATGTTATATTATTAAATCAATAATTGAGATGACAAAGGTATTCATATTATTAAATTGCAATATTTACAATGTCTAGAAGTTCTATCAAGGAGAGGTTTGGTCACCTAATTGCGCGCTAATAGGGAGAAATCCTTATTGTAAAGCCCCCTCTTTCCTGTCCTGGGAACAACCTGGTTGTTAAATATTGTGAGTTATAAAATTAATGATGAATAAGTTCGTGTTGATTAAAGATGAATTTGATAGTTCCATTGTGCTGGAATTATTTGGGTTAGTAGAAATCAACATCTATTCCGATGATAATTAATGTCTAGAGGTTATATTGTTCAATCGGGTATTCGAGACACTTTTTGTGTCAGAGTACTATTCACGAGTTACTATTCATGAGTTACTATTCACGAGTTACTATTTACGAGTTACTATTAAGGAGTTACTATTCACGCGAACAATATATTTCTTTTCGGTACAAATTATTTTTGGGTACAATATTATTCCATGAGGAGATGTGCTTGTTTTTCAGATCGTTGATTGAAATTATAATAGTAAATCAATATGGATCGCTGCTTTAAAGTTTTAATAGTAAATTAATATGGATCGCTGGTTTAAAGTTTTAATAGTGAATCAGTATGGACCATTGCTTTAAGTTTTAATATGGACCGTCCTTTTAAAAGTAAATCAATCTAGACCGTTCATGAATTAGTTACTATTCAATCCATTCTCCTATAAATAGAAGCTTATTCCTTCATTATTTCTTACAAATTCACTGAAACTCTAGAGAGAGAAATTATAGAGAGAAAGAAGAAGAGTTTTCTGCTACTTCACTACTTTTATATCCAGTTTCTTTAATAGTAAGGGGTATTATTTCTTTTGTATTCATTAAGAGAACTCATGTTATTTCATTATTTATTATTCTGTTGGAATAACCTGTATACGCGGTCTACCCTATACTTGGTGAAATTCTTCTGTTATTCCATTATTTATTATTTTGTTGGAATAACCTGTATACGCGGGCTACCCTATACTTGGTGAAATTCTTCTGTTATTCCATTCTTTATTATTCTGTTAGAATATCCTGTCTGTGCGTTTTACATCGGACCTGGTTTCCTCTTTATTATTCTGTTGGAATATCCCGTCTGTGTGTTTTACGCCGGACCTGATTCCGTCTTTATTATTCTATTGGAATATCCTGTCTGTGCATTTTACGCCGGACTTGGTTCCGTATTTACTATTCTGTTGGAATAACCTACCTGTGCAATCTATCACATGTCTGATGATTTCTTTTGTTATTCAATTCTTTATTATACTCAGTTGATTAAATTTTGACTTCTATACTCCATGAAATTAGTGGAATATCCTTGATATTTGCGCTTCATCCAGTATCTTTTCATAGAAATATTCTTCTGAGCATTCTTGAATTTTACTCTATGAAGAAGTATCATGTTGAAAATTTGGACGTTATTAGTTCCTGGATAAACTAATTCTTGAACTTGTTTTATTGAATTCTTAAACTAATTTTGAAAGTCATCTGTGGCCTGTAGTGCATAGATGGACTTGGTGTGATTATGACCAGGGATTATTCGGAATAATCATGACCGTAATGTTACAAATGATGTGATAAAAGTCCTCATTGGCCCGTAGTGCATTGGTGGACAGTTGTTGGTATGATCATGACCATTGATGAATACACGAATATCCTTGGCCCGTAGTGCATGGATAATTTATGGGTGTAATCCTAATGAATATCCTTGGCCGTAGTGCAGGGATGATGTGGATTATTTATTAAGCTGAGTCTCAGCGATAAAAGTGATGAAAAAACATTTTAAATCATAAAAGATAGTAGATTTTATTCTCTACTTGACTCTTTTAATGGATTGCTTATTCCGCTGCAGTTAAACTTGATGTCTATTGTATTTTATCAGTTTAACATTGTTGAAGGCTAATGATAATTTATCCTGCATTATCTTAGTCATAATATTTCTTACTGGGATAGTTGAGCTCACCTTTTCTTTCACTGTTCTCTTCAGGAAATGAGAACGTAGCAGGGACTAGTCGGGGAACGAAGTAATGGTCCAGAGGATAACATTAGTAGTCCTCACTATTCTATGAAATAGTGTGTTAATGAATGTATTGAGGACTTATTTTGAGTGTGGATATTGTCTAGATGAAAATATTTGTATTAAAACTCACAACATATGTTTTGTCTTATTTTACACGACTGTTGTATAATTAGTTTGTATTTGTATTCAGTACCATGTATCTGGCGACCCAAGATGTGCGATGTATACCTATTTTGGGGGTGTCACATATGTGATGTAGTAGGTATGAAGTTACAACTATGTTGGACGTTTATGTGTATGTTTGAACTTACATATATGAGTTTATATAACTAATGAATATCCTATAAGTTTAAATATATTATGTTAGGATTTGAAAGAGGGTATTAAGCTTTACTTTGGTAAACTACGCTTGAGGCAAGTTTCCTAACTTACATAACTTTGGATTTTGTGCAAGTTCTATAATTTCATTTGATTAGTATATTGAATGCAAGTACTCGAACTTTACTCCTTATTGAGCATTATTAAACTTGTGCAATTATTGATCGTACAAGTAGAACTTTGAAGAAACAATATTTTGTAATGAAATTTCAAACTTTGATTCGAATGATAATTGTTCATATATATATATATATATATTATGAAAGAGCTGTCTAAGTCATTGATTCGGGCCATTCGGTTAGACAATTAAAAAATTGATCGAAAGCTATTCAAACCAAATTAACTTGTTGCTGACTCTTATAACTGAGAAGAACAACCCTCTTAGTAGGGGAAATTATATATTGTCGGGGAACCGACGTGTGCACATGAGAAATACTAAATGTTATGCATGACATAGGGTACCTTAGGCTGATCACCTGTTGTACTCATTTTGTATAATTATCAGTCTATTACTGTTAATTCTAGGAGAAGTTCATAGTCCATAGTGACTGCTCAGCATTTATTGCTTTAAAATCTTGATTTGATCTAATCATTGAATATTATTGATATTATTATCCATAGCGATTATTGTTGACAATCATTGATACTTCTTATTATCTTGAACTATCGTATACCCATGAGAAATTTAAACCAAATTGATTACCCTTTTTGCTATATTACTTGCTGGGCAAAATTGTTGCTCATCCTTGCTTTTCATAAAACTTTAAGTGAAGGCAGAACGTGGTGAACCCTTTGGCAAGGACAAGGGTAAATAGAAGGCTTTGGAGTAGTTATTTATATGATGCTAGTGATGTGCTATTATTTGGTTATAGAAAAACTTATTAAGTTATGGTTAAGTTGAATGATATTGTATTATGTATCAATTATGTTCAACCGATGCTTAATTATGATTAAGTTATTTAAGAGATGTTTAAGTTACGAACCATTGGGACAAGAATAATTATGTTATATCAATGTAATTTATTCTATTATTCTGTCATGTGAGATGTTGAATTATTATTAGAGTTAGTACGTGACAACCAAATTTTGGACAACTGTGGTCTGAATTTGGGGACGTCACAATGTATTTGGCGACTTAGAATGGGTTGTGTATACCTATTTTGGGGGCGTTACAGTTGGTATCAAAGCTTAGGGATATGATTTCTGGCAGAGATTTGAGACTAGAACAAGGAGGGGAGAGACAGGTTAATCCTTCGCTAGTATGACCTACCTAAACTTATTTGTTATTTAAATAGTCGGTCAAAATATAGGGATAATTTGTGGCATGTCAATTAACCCTTGTTTTGTGGCAGTGTTTGAAAATGGCATCTAAAAATGTTGAGATAAGCAATGAAGCACATGAGACCGTTGAGTCACCACCGATTTATTACCAGGATAATATGCATCAGGAAGGCAACAATCCTTATGTAAACAACAACACTAACCAAATGATGAGCGACGGGGTGTTTAGGAACTTTTTACAATTAATGGAACATCAGGCGAGAGAGACTCATGTTCAAAATGTAGGTGGAAACACTGGCAACTCTCAGATGGTCACCGCTTAGCAATTCAAGGAGCTGGGACCACTGAAGTTTTTGGGAAAGCCAGAACCACTTAAGGCAGAGACGTGGATTAAGCAGATCACCAAGATATTTGATGTCTTGGGATGCTCCGAGGAGTAAAAGGTTCCCTTTGCCACCTTCATGTTACGAGGAGAGGCAAATTATTGGTGGAAATCTGTAAAACGTACTCAGTCTGCCGCACTGAAGATGTCTTGGGAGTAGTTCAAAGAATTATTCAACAACAAGTACTTTCCTGAAAGTATTCGTCACATGAAGGAAGTAGAATTCATCAAGTTGGAGCAAAACAATATGACCGTATCGTAGTATGAAGCTAAGTTTATTGAGTTATCACGGTTTGCATCCCATTTGGTAGATAATGAGGAGCGTGTGACGTAAATGTTTTTGTGAGGTTTGAAACCCAAAATACATCAATACCTCATTTATCACAAACTTTGCTTGTATTCAGATGTTATGAATATGGCTCAGTTATTGGAGCGAGATAATGAGTCAACCCAACCAAGAGATAGCAGTCGATAAAATTATAATACCAATGGTAGCAGTTATCGAAGCGGTGACAACAAACGTGGAGAAAATCATCATGCCAGAAATGGTAACCACTTCGGTGGTAACCCTGGACAAGATAATAGAAGAAATGAGTCAAGTGAAAATTTTAAGAAGAGAAGGTTCGATGGAAAGACAGTAGCACCAACACTCATTTTCAAGGAAGAAGAACGACCACCGGTCGTATGCTACAAATACGGAGGGGAGGGACACATCAGTCCAAACTGTACACAGCAACCCAAAGTGTGTTATAATTGTAGAAGAGAAGGTCACCTAGCCCAATTTTGTTATGTAGTGAAGTCAATTCCAGTTGGGATGAAGACACCAAAGGCCGTCCCAGACAAGTCAAAGCCAGTAGTTAAAGGGAGAGCATTTGTCGTGACCTCCCAAAGAGCAAGGAACCCGAATGAAGTTATCACGGGTAAGCTAATCATAAACTCTTGTGAAGTCTATACCTTATTTGATACCGGTTTTACCCATTCTTTTATTTCACCTACTTGCGCTCAATGTTTAAATTTGACTCCAGAGAAATTAGACTTTGACTTATCTGTTGAAACTCTATTGGGAGAAACCTTCATTACATTCACTGTTTATAAATCTTGTTTGATTCAAATCGGCACTGTAAAATCCCAAATTTTACGAATAAAGATTTAATTTTTTCGAAATATTTTTTTTGAATATTATGGTGTGGATTTGAGATAATGTTATAATTATGGGTAGTATTTATAAATTTTGCAAAGTATGCAAGTTGTTGTATTATATTTGATTGGTCGGGGAATATTCGTTTTAGTAGGGAATATTCGTATAATGGCGCAATCATTGGTGGACCCCACAACAGAATTATTGTCGGATTGAAAAAAAATGACAAAATTAGTTTTATGAAAATAACGGCGAAAGTTTTACCGTTAATACTGTTGAACTACTCAGTAGTAAAAGTACAGTAATACGCGTGATTTCATAGTAGCACACAGTATTGATTATTGATCCTTACGTGAGAAATCACTCAGTTATACTCAATTATTGCTACAATAATTGCTGCATCATATCTCTCATATTATTGATTCGATTATTGTCACAGTATCATCTGCATTATATGTCATATTATTAAATCAATAATTGAGACAACAAATTTATTCATATTATTAAATTACAATATTTACAATGTCTAGAAGTTCTGTCAAGGAGAGGTTTGGTCATCTAATTGCGCGCTAATGGGGAGAAATCCTTATTGGAAAGCCCCCTCTTTCCTGGAAACAACCTGGTTGCTAAATATTATGAGTTATAATATTAATGATGAATAAGTTCGTGTTGATTAAAGATGAATTTGATAGTTTCATTATGTTGGGATTATTTGTGTTAGTAGAAATCGACATCTATTTCGATGATAATTGATGTCTAGAGGTTATATTGTTCAATCGGGTATTCAGGACACTTATTGTATCGAAGTTACTATTCATGAGTTACTATTCATGAATTACTATTTATGATATACTATTCACGAGTTACTATTCACCTGAACAATATATTTCTTTTCGGTCCAAATTATTTTTGGGTACAATATTATTCCATGACGAGATGTGCTAATTTTTCAGACCGTTGGTTGAAATTATAATAGTAAATCAATATGGATCGCTGGTTTAAAGTTTTAATAGTAAATCAATATGGATCGCTGGTTTAAGTTTTAATATGGACCGTCCGTTTAAAAGTAAATCAATCTGGACCGTTCATGAATTAGTTACTATTCAGTCCATTCTTCTATAAATAAAAGCTCATTCCTTCATTATTTCTTACGAATTCACTAAAACTCTTGAGAGAGAAACTAAAGAGAGAAAGATGGAATGACGTGAATGATGCTAATGTTTCTAAGAGGTTTGAAACTCTTATCCCAGTTTGCATCCCATTTGGTTGATAATGAGGAGCGAATGACGCAAATGTTTTCTAAGAGGTTTGAAACTCGATATACGTCAATTCCTTATTTCTCATAAACTTTGTTTATATTCAGATATTGTGAATAGGTCTCAGTTATTGGAGTGAGATAATGAGTTAGGACAACCAAAAGGTAACAAGCAACAACACGATAATAATCATATCGGTGGCAACGGCCATCGGAATAATGATGACCATCATGGGGGAAATTATCATGCCAAGAATTGTAACCACTTCGGTGGTAATCATGGCCAAGATAATAGAAGTGGAAATTTCAAGAAGAGAAGGTCATTTAGCTCGATTTTGTCGTATAGTGAAGTCAAGTCCAGCTGGGACGGTGGCACCAAAGGCGGATACGGACAAAACAAAGTCGGTGGTTTCGAGAAGAGCATTTTTCATGACTTCTCAAAAAGCGAGTAACCCGAACAAAGTTAGCACGGGTTAGTTAGTCATAAATTTTTGCGAAGTCTATACCTTATTAGATACCGGTTCTACCCATTCTTTATCTCTTTTGCTTGCATTCAACGTTTAAATTTAACTCAGGAGAAGTTAGACTTTGACATATTGGTTGAAACTTTGTTAGCAGAAACCTTCGTTACCTCCACTATTTATTAATCTTTTTTGATTCAAATCGACACTTTCACGTTACCTGTCGATCTTGTCTCTTTGAAAATACTTGCCTTTGATGTGATTTTAGAAATCGATTGGTTAACTACTCATCATGCGTTTCGTAAGGTTTTTAGCTTTCATATTCCTAACCAACCCGTTATGCGAATTCAAGCAACCAAACCACTAAAGTCAATCAATGTCATATCAAGCCATAAGTAAAGAGCCCCGGTCCTTTCATTGTTGACTTATTTATGTGGAATGCACCGAAGCCAGACTTTTCGTAGGGGACGTTGTGAATAGAGATTGCAAGTTGATAGGTATCAATGCGACGTACTATCCAAGTTGTGGATGAGAGTCACAGTTTTGTATGATATTTCTATTGTTAATAAATTTCCTAACGTATTCTTGAAGACTTCTTAGCCTACGCCTAGAGCGTGAAATCGAATTTTGTATTGACCCTAATACAAAACCTATTTCTTAAACCCTCAAATATTTTCTTCACCCAAACCGAACGTAACATGCGCCAAAGACGTTGGCTCGAGCTGTTGAAGATTACGATAGTACCATTCAATACTGTGGTGGAAAAGTGAACATGGTAGCTGACGCGTTGAGTAGAAGATCGTATGCATTTACGAGTGCGAATATACGAACCTATATGAAGATAATGAATATACGAGTAGAATCGACTTTAATCGATAAAGTTAAAGCTACTCAAGCTACAGACCCGGAGCTGATGAAAACAAAAAAGAAGGTTCAAGAGGGAGTTTTTCTAGAAGCAAGAATCGATGAAGAGAGGAAATCTCAATCCCCGATTTAATTGGCCCATTTGAAATCCTCGATCGAGTAGGAACTGTGGTCTATAGACTTGTTTTACCGCGAAATATATTGCGTGTTCATAACGTTTATCACGTATCGATGTTACGTAAATATGTGGACGACCCGAACCACATTATTGATTTAGAACCGGACGAGATAGCAGATAATTTAACGTATGAAGATGTACCTGTTAAAATCCTGGAATATATTCTACGCTTAAAGGTTATACCTCATGAGTTAGAATCTAAGGAAGTGTACTCATCTGTTCGGCATACCAGGTACATACGTAAATTTCGAGGGCGAAATTTCATAAGGAGGGGAGATTTTAAAATCCCAAATTTTACGAATAAAGATTTAATTTTCACGAAATATTTTTTTTGAATATTATGGTGTGGATTTGAGATAATGTTATAATTTTGGGTAGTATTTATAAATTTTGTAAAGTATGCAAGTTGTTGTAATATATTCGATTGGTCGGGGAATATTCGTTTTAGCTGGGAATATTCGTATAACGGCTTAATCATTGGTGGACCCCACAACAGAATTATTGTCGGATTAAAAAAAAATGACAAAATTAGTTTTATGAAAATAACGGTGGAAGTTTTACCGTTAATACTATTGAACTACTCGGTAGTAAAAGTACAGTAATACGCGTGGTTGCATTGTAGCACACGGTATTGATTATTGATGCTTACGTGAGAAATTACTCAGTTATACTTAATTATTACCACAGTAATTGCTGCATCATATCTCTCATATTATTGATTCGATTATTGTCAGAGTATCATCTGCATTATATGTTATATTATTAAATCAATAATTGAGACGACAAAGTTATTCATATTATTAAATTGCAATATTTATAATGTCTAGAAGTTCTGTCAAGGAGAGATTTGGTCACCTAATTGCGTGCCAATAGGAAGAAATCCTTATTGGAAAGCCCCCTCTTTCTTGGGAACTACCTGGTTGTTAAATATTATGAGTTATAATATTAATGATAAATAAGTCCGTGTTGATTAAAGATGAATTTGATAGTTTCATTGTGTTGGGTTTATTTGTGTTAGTAGAAATCAACATCTATTCCGATGATAATTGATGTCTTGAGGTTATATTGTTCAATCGAGTATTCGGGACACTTTTTGTGTCAAAGTTACTATTCACGAGTTACTATTCACAAGTTACTATTCACAAGTTATTATTCACGAGTTACTATTCACGAGTTACTATTCACGAATTACTATTCACCCGAACAATATATTTCTTTTCGGTCCAAATTATTTTTGGGTACAATATTATTTCATGAGGTGATGCGCTAATTTTTCAGACCGTTGTTTGAAATTATAATAGTAAATCAATATGGATCGCTGGTTTAAAGTTTTAATAGTAAATCAATATGGATCGCTGATTTAAGTTTTAATATGGTCAGTCCGTTTAAAAGTAAATCAACCTGGACCGTTCATGAATTAGTTACTATTCAGTCCATTCTTCTATAAATAAAAGCTCATTCCTTCATTATTTCTTACGAATTCACTGAAACTCTTGAGAGAGAAACTATAGCGAGAAAGAAAAAAAGTATTCTGCTACCAACTTCTTTCTAAGGTAAGGGATATTATTTGTTGTACTCGTAAGGGGTGTTATTCTTTCGTATTCATGCATAGAACTTCTGTTATTCCATTCTTTATTATTCTGTTAGAATAACCTGTATACGTGGACTCTCCTATACTTGGTGAAATCCTTCTGTTATTCCATTATTTACTATTCTGTTGGAATAACTTGTATACGCGAAGTACCGCATACTTGGTGAAATTCTTCTGTTATTCCATTCTTTATTATTCTGTTGGAATAACCTGTATACGCGGGCTACCCTATACTTGGTGAAATTCTTCTATTATTCCGTCTTTATTATTCTGTTGGAATATCCTGTCTGTGCGTTTTACGTCGGACCTGGTTTCGTCTTTATTATTCTGTTGGAATATCCTGTCTGTGCGTTTTACGCCGGACCTGGTTCCGACTTTATTATTCTGTTGGAATATCCTGTCTGTGCGTTTTACGTCGAACTTGGTTCCGTCTTTATTATTCTGTTGGGATATCCTGTCTGTGCGTTTTACGCCGGACCTGGTGTTGGTCGATTTTGTAATCAATGAATATGTGCAAGTATACACGGTCAACAAGTAATAAAGGGAAAATAGAGTATCGTTCCCACGAGGAATTATTTAATAAAAATTACCAAATACTAACTCTTAACCAAATAAATTTTATTTAAACAATTGCAAATTGTGATTTTTTTAACTAAGAAAATTAAATTAACTAATTAAACTGAATTGCTTTATAAATGAATTTAAATAAATAAAGGTTAAGACTCCAATATCCCCAATTATGAACTATAAACCGATTATCCAACTATCCCAATTATTATGCCTACTGAATTGTTAACATGAATTCTCAAATGTCAAAAGTCCTTTTCCAAGTGATCAATTGCCTTCTATTTAATTCAGATTAATCTTGCTATATCTCTATGCAAAACAATTTAATTAAACTCTTTTCAATCCCAATTCCTTATGTGTTACATGCGGCGAATAGATATTTTCATTTTATTCACAAACCTAATTATTCACTTTGCAAATAACTAAGTCACAAGTTACCATGCCCAGTTCTAACCTTAGAATTCATCTTTTATTTTCTTCTAGAGTAACAAGGTAATTACTGATCAGATAATTAATCAATAAGCATAAGGCAAGATAAACAACTCACTTTGACACAAATAATTGTAATATATTGAATAACTAATTTATAGACATAAAAAGTTCAATTGGAATTTTAATTAAAAAGTTAGTTCATAATTAATGAATTAAAACCAAGAATCCACAATTGAATAGATATTAAAAGATAAAAGTTTGATAAGAGAAGAGAATAGAATTTGTTGTCAACAAATCTGATGCTCCCCTCTTGCTCTTGATCTTCAGTGTTCTTCAATTTGCTTCAATCTCTAATGGCTAATTAAGAACTAGGGTTTATATTCTAATCTAATGGAGTGTTTTATCTAGTCTAATCTATGTAATCTCCCTTTATTTTATGCCTTACATCATGTATTTATAGGTTACAAGTCCAATTTTTAGCTTAGGAACAAACCCAATCCAATTTGGAGTCAAAAAGGTGTCAAAATTCACCCCAAAACGCATCCAAGCCTTGTCAGGACCTTCCCCACTGCCCCAGCGCTGGGCACGGCACTTCAAGACTGTTCCCAGTGCCCCGACGCTGGGCATAAGCCTAAAATGGGTGCCCCGGCGCTGGCACATTTCTTGAAATTTTCTGCTCTGACGTCCTTTGGGAAAATGGCCATACCTTCTTCGTCTGAACTTCGATTTCGATGATTAAAGATGTTACAGAAAGAGAAGACATAGATATACAACTTTCATTCTTTAAGTGTTTCAAAATAAGGTCCGGAGCAATACGCAAAGTGGCTCTGAAGTGACTGTTGTGTAAATGGCAAGCCGAAAATGCAAATCTAGCCACCCCGAACGTCAATCCAAGTAAATTTTGTCCCAATTCATACAAAACAACATAAAAATGCATGAATAGACACAAATACTTAAAATCAACCAAAAGATTATGCTCAAACGCACTCAATTATGAGTATAAAACTCACTCATCAAATACCCCCAAACTTAAATCTTTGCCTGTCCTTAAGTAAAAACACAAAAGAACTAAAAATATCCTGTCTGTGCGTTTTATGCCTGACCTAGTTCCATATTTATTATTCTGTTGGAATAACCTACTTGTGCGATCTATCACATGCCTTGTGATTTCTTTTGTTATTCTATTCTTTATTATACTTAGTTGGTTAAAGTTTTGACTTCTATACTCCATGAAATTAGTGGAATATCCTTGATATTTACGGTTCATCCAATATCTTTTCATGGAAATATTATTCTGAGCATTCTTGAATTTTACTCTACAAAGAAGTATCATGTTGAAAATTTGGACGTTATTAGTTCCTGGATAAACTAATTCTTGAACTTGTTTTATTGAATTCATATATCATTGTCATCATCCTCATGTTTATATTTTTGAAAGTCATCTGTGGCCTGTAGTGTATAGATGGACTTGGTATGATTATGACTAGGGATTATTCGATATAATCATGACTGTAATGTTACAAATGATGTGGTAAAAGTCCTCATTGGCCCGTAGTGCATTGATGGACAGTTGTTAGCATGATCATGACTATTGATGAATACACGAATATCCTTAGCGCGTAGTGCATGGATAATTTGTGGTCATGACCCTAATGAAGACCCTTGGCCGTAGTGCAGGGATGATGTGAATTATTTATTAAGCTTAGTCTTAGCGATAAAAGTGATGAATTTTCTTTTAAATCATAAAAGATAGTAGATTTTATTCTCTACTTGACTCTTTTAATGGATTGCTTATTCCGCTGCTGTTAAACTTGATGTCTATTGTATTTTATCAGTTTAACATTGTTGATGGCTAATGATAATTTATCATGCATTATCTTAGTCATAATATTTCTTACTGGGCTAGTTGAGCTTACCCTTTCTTTCATTGTTCTCTTCAGAAAATGAGAACGCAACATGGACTAGTCGGGGAACGGAGTGATGGTACAGAGGATAGCATTAGTAGTGTTCACTATTCTATGAAATAGTGTGATAATAATTGTAATGAGGACTTATTCTGAGAGTGGATATTGTCTAGAAGACAATATTTGTATTAAAACTCACAGCTCTTGTTGTATATTTAAGATTGTATTTATATTCTGTACCATATATTTGGCGACTCAAGATGGGTGATGTATACCTATTTTGGGGGCGTCACATGCATCCTCACGTTACGTATCGATCTTATATCTTTGAAAATACTTGCAATTGATGTGATTTTAGGGATTGATTGGTTAACTACTCATCATGCTAAAATTGATTGTTTTCGCAAGGTTGTTAGCTTTCATATTCCTAACCAACCTATTATACGAATTCAAGAAACCAAACCACTAAAGTCAATAATTGTCGTATCATGCCATAAAGCCATTCATTTATTGAAAAATGAATGTCAAGCTTTCTTAGCCCATGTCACGAATTTAAATAAAAATACCTCAAATTTGAATGATATTTCTATTGTTAATAAATTTCCTGACGTATTCCCTGAAGAACTTCCTGGCTACCCCCAGAGTGTGAAATCGAATTTTGTATTGACCTTGAACTCGGTACAAAACCCATTTCCAAAATCTTATATAGAATGACTCTTATTAACATTCAAGAGTTAAAAACCCAACTATAGGAGTTGGTACCCAAGCCTCTATCTGGTGAGTTCCTTTGTGGAATGCACCGAAGCCAGACTCTCCATAGGAGACGCCATTCTTGTGCGTTGGTAAACTGATAGGTGCCATTGTGAGGTGCTATCCAAGTAAATGGATGAGAGTCTCAGTTATATTTGTCATCTACAATGATGTTTATCCAGAGGTTTATGATGTGTTCTCATGTAACATGGGAAACTCATAGCCTATGCCTCACGAAAACTCAAAGAATATGAGAGAAATTATCCTACACATGATCTAGAGTTAGCAGTATTCGTTTTTGCATTAAAAATGTGGAGATACTACTTGTATGGGGAGAAAGTGGAGATCTACATAGACCATGAGAGCCTTAAATATTTCTTCACTCAAAACGAACTTAACATGCGCCAATGACGTTGACTAGAGCTATTAAAAGATTTCGACCATACCATTCAATACCATCTTGGAAAAGCGAACGTGGTAGCTGACGCGTTGAATAGAAGATCATTTGCGGGTGCAAGTGCGATATTATCAACATAAAAGCCCATTTTTTATACTAACAAAGGATGAAGATAGAGTTAAAGACTCCAAATACCCACGTGATGATATCAAATATACGAGCAGAACTGACTTTAATCGATAAAGTTAAAGTTGCTCAAGCCACAGACCCAGAGCTGATGCATATGAAGAAGAAAGTAAAAGAAGGTGTTATTCCAGAAGCAAGAATCGATGAAGAAAGAATACTTATAGTTAACTCCAGACTTTGCATTCCTAACGATTCTGACTTGAAGCATAGAATCATGATAGAGGCACACAACACACCATTTGCGATCCATCCTGGGAGTACCAAAATGTATCATGATCTTCGACATACATTTTTGTGGAACAATTTGATATATCAAGTACCAAAAGGTCCATTGCAACCACTTGAAATTCCAGAATGGAAATGGGAGTACATCAACATGGATTTCATTACTGGTCTTCCCAAGGTTTCTCAAGGCATAGATACAATTTGGATAATTGTTGATAGATTAACCAAGTTTACTCATTTCTTGCCTATACGAGAAACTTGTTCACTTGAACGTCTTGCTTGTATGTATATAAATGAGATTATGAGATTGCATGGTTTGCCAGTATCCATAGTTTCTGATCGAGACCCAAGATTGGGTTAGCTTGTAGAAAGCTATGGGCACTGATTTACGATTCAGATATGCATATCATCCTCAAACGAACGGGCAATCGGAAAGGACTATTCAAATTCTTGAAGATCTATTGAGAATTTGTGTTTTAGACTTCATAGGAAGTTGGGACAAGTATTTACCATTGGTAGAATTCTCCTACAACAACAATTATCAAACAAGTATAGGCATGGCTCCAGTATGCGGGGACGAGGTGGGTAAAGCAACGTTATTGGGACCAGAATTGGTACACATGACTACAGAAAAGTTTTAAATGATCCGACAATGTATACAAACCTCACAAGATCGAAAAAAGAGTTATGCTAATCTTCATCGAAGGGAAGTGGAATTCAATGTTGGAGATCATGTATTGTTGCTCCATGTAAAAGAGTTATGAGATTTGGAAAGAGAGGAAAACTCAACTCTCGATTCATTGGTCTGTTTGAAATCCTCGATTGAGTAGGAACTGTGGCCTATAGACTCGCTTTACCGACAAGTATGTCTCGTGTTCATAACGTTTTTCACATATCTATGTTACATAAATATGTGGAAGACCCGAATCACATTATTGAATTAGAACTAGATGAGATAGCCAAAGATTTAATGTATGAGGAGGTACCTGTCAAGATCTTGGATAAAAAGGAACATATTCTACGCTCAAAGGTTATACCTCAAGTCAAAGTTTTGTGGAGAAACCACGATATTGAGGAAATGACTTGAGAGTTAGAATCTGAAATGAAAATAAGGTATTATCACCTCTTCGGCATACTAGGTATGTACATCAATTTTGAGGACAAAATTTCATAAGGAGGGAAGATTGTAAGACCCCAAATTTTATAAAATAAAAGTATTCAATTTTCTTATAATTGTTATTCTATTTAGTAAATGGTTAAATTGATAAAATGTTAAAGTTAAGGGTGATATGTGAAAATTTTACAAAGTAAGCAAGTTAATATAAAATATTCGTTGTGTCGGGAATATTCGTTTGGTCGGGGAATATTCTTTTTATCGGGGAATAGCCGTACGATGACACCATCATTGGTGGACCCCATAACAGAATAACTGTTGGATATAAAAAGCGAAAAAAATAACCTTTTTATAAAAATAACGGAAAAACTTTTACCATTAAACTGTTAAAATATTCGGTGATAAAAGTACAGCAAGACGTGTGGTTGCATAGTAGCACATGGTATTACACAATATCTCTGATTATTGATTCTTACGTAAGAAGCCACTCAGTTTATTCAATTATTACAATAGTAGTTGTTGCATAGTATCTCATATTATTGATTTAATTATTGTCACGGTATCATCTACATAATATTTTATATTATTTAGTCAATAATTGAGACAACACATTTATTCATATTATTATTTTCATTATTGACAATGTCTAGAAAGTTCTGTCGACGAAAGCAGTTAGGTCATCTAATTGCGCGCCAATAAGGAAAAATCCTTATCAGAAAGCCCCCTCTTTCTTGGAAATGATCTGGTTGTCAATATTATGAGTTATAATATTAATGATGAATAATTGTTAATAGATTAAAAATGTGTTTATGAAAGATAAATGATTTGAAGTAAATATTTATTCAATTTTTGATATAAATATAGGGATTTTTTATGAGACGTTTGTTGTAAGTTTGACTTATTATTCCATGGGAAGAATTACTAATTTTATGAACCGTCGGTGGTGGTTTTAATAGTAAATTAATCTGGACCGTCGGTGGTTGTTTTAATAGTAAATCAATGTAGATCGTCGGTTGTGGTTTTAATAGTAAATCAATATGGACCGTTGGTTGTGGTTTTAATAGTAAATCAATATGGACCGTCCGTTTTAATAGTAAATCAATCTGGACCGTCCGTGAATTAGTTACTATTTAGTCCATTCTCCTGTAAATAAAAGTTTAATTCTTCTTTCATTCTTACCAATTCACTAAGACTCGCAAGAGAAACTATAGAGAGCAAGAAGAAGAGTATTCTACTACTCCACTATTGCAGTATCCAGTCTTCTACTAAGGTAAGGGGTATTATTTCTTTTCATATTCTTAAATCTAAACTTACTATGGTAAGTATTGCTTTTATTATTCTTGAAATTAGTAGAATATCTATGAGTTTTGCGCTTCCTCTAGTATCGTTTCTATGGAATATTGGTCTGAACTTTCTTATTAAATATTTTTACTCTGGGTACTATTCACGGGTTGCTATTCACTCAGATACTATTCACTGGAGAATTATTCACTCAGGGATTCGTGATACTTTGCATAACGGGGTACTATTCATTTGGGTACTATTCATAGGTTACTATTCACTTGGGAATTCAGGGTACTTTCCATGATGGGGTACTATTCATTCAAATACTATTTACAGGGTACTATTCACAACAAAAGTGATTTCTTTTTTGTTCAAATTATTTTTGATACATGAATATTATTCTTGAATTTTACTCCAAAAAGTAGTTATCATGTTGACAATTTGGACATTCTTGAACTCTGGATAAATTAATTTAAAAATCTTTAAAATTTATCCTTAATCTCATTTAATTGAATTCTTATATTATTGTCATCATCCTCATGCTTATATTGTGATGAAAGTCATCTTTGGCCTGTAGTGCATAGATGTACTATTAATTGGTATGATTATGACGAAGAAATTTTATATCGGTATAATCATGACCTGAAAGGTTACAAATGATGTGGTAAAAGTCTTCATTGGTCCGTAGTGCATTGATGGACATTTATTGGCATGATCATGACCACTGGTGATACTAACGAATATCCTTAGCCCATAGTGCATGGATAATTCGTGGATGTGATAATAATGAATATCCTTGGCCCGTAGTGCATGGATAATTCATGGATGTGATACTAACGAATATCCTTGCCCCATAGTGCATGGATAATTCGATGATGTGGATTATTTATTGAGTTGTGTTACAGCGATAAAATATTGATGATGAACTTTTAAATCATAGAAGATAGTAGATATTATGCTCTACTTGACTCTTTTAATGGATTGCTTGTTCCGCTGTAGTTAGACTTATTGTCTATTATATTCTATCAGTTTTACACTATTAAAGGCTAACAATAATTTATTCTGCATTATCGTAGTCATAATATTCTTTACTGGGCTAGTTCAGCTCACCCTTTGCTTTTATTGATCTCTTCAGGAAATGAGAATAGAGCTGAGACTAGTCAGGGAATAGAGTGATGGTCCGAGATGGTGGTTATAGTAGTCCTCACTATTTTATAAAATAGTGTGATAATAAATGTAATGAGAACTCTATTTGAGTTTGGATATTGTCTACGAGATAATATTTGTGTTAAAACTCTTAGCTACGTTCTGTCGTATTGTACAAATGAAGTTTATATTTAAATTTTGTACCAAGTATTTGGAGACTTAAAATGGGTTGTGTATATATATTTTGGGGGCGTGACATAAACTGATGCCAATTGAAGTCCCAAGGAAAACCAACTTGCTTCCTTCACGCTACTGTAGAATTACAATTAAAACAAAACTCTCTCTCTTTCCCCGTACCCCGCCCTGGCGGGGGTTTTTACTCTATAAAGGCCTGCCCCGGTGGGTGGTGTTTCTATAGTTGACCAAGTACCCTCGCCCCAGCGGGGGTAGTTTTGCAGCTGCACTTTTTACTCTTTTTTATGCCACTTTCTGTCACAAAGCCACTTATATGCCACGAATGCTACGCCACGCCACTTAAACATAAAACAAACATAAACAAGTAAAAATGAATATAAATATACAGGATCAACATAGTTTAAGTCTGAATTAGCGGCCGATTCGTAGGTATAAACTCCACTCATCAAACTCCCGTAAACTTAAACCCGTGCTAGTCCTCGAACAAAATACAAAACAAAAATGTATTGAAATGCAATGGAATGCAACTAATCTAAATGCCTACGAATCCAGCAGTAATGACAGAAACAAGTCTGTTTAACCGGCCTCAGAGAAATCAAGCAAACATGACAACATCTCATATCAAAACTAATAAGTAATTTCCCAATCAATCACCAATTTAAATCTTAAACTGTTAACAACTATGCCAACTGATATAAAATCAAATTTAACACATAATAAGTCTCTTAGAAGGCATCATACAGTGTAAACTCAAAAAATCCAAAAACAGTCAAGATCCAACTAAAATCAAATAGTTACCAATATCAAGGGTCCAAATAGGGTACTTATGCTTTATTTTTCAATTACAGGGGCTTTTTGGTCTTATCTTCCATTTTATTCTTCTTTTTTTTATACTCATGGCTGTGCAATATTTTATTCCCTTAGGCTTTTCAATGCTATCTTAACAAGCTTTCGACCAACGACTCCCAAACCATTAAGGCCTCAGGGCGCTAGGTGTAAAGACAATTCCCTCGGGCTTACTTACTGAAGTAACAAAAGCCACAAAACTATACTATCCATGGTGTTTATTTTTTTTTTTAATTTTTTAAATAAAGCTTATATACCCCAAAATTTTCCCCAAACTTAAGTTCTTGCCTAACTTTAGCCATCACTAGCTATTCTTGTCATTCAAACTAGCATTATCCTTTAGAGTTCCATTATGTATCAATTTGAACTTAATCAGTCAACCTAGTTGTTTTTACTTTTCTAACCTTATTATACCAGTCTCAAACAGAAAAAGATTCGATTCATAACCAGAAATCATATCAACACTCTAATAGTCAACATTATACTTGTCTACTTGAAGTCAGTCTCATCATTGGCCAAAACAGACTATAACTTATCAAACAACTGGACTTATACAAGATAGTCTAAATGCAACATAAACACAATAAACTAACTACTATTTTTGCAAATTTTTCAAAATTTTCCATTTTTTAGATACTGAAACTGAACAACAATATAAGAAACTAAATAAAAAAACAAAACTATTTATAATACTAAAATAACTATGCAAACTATTATGTAATTATACTACATGAATGCAACATAACGAATCTAAATCTAAACATGACAATATATGCAAAAATATAACAAACTAAACTAAACATGCAATAACAAACTAAACTAAAATAACTCCCCCAAACTTTAGCAATTATAATGTCCTCATTATAAAAATATAGCAGTAAATGTAAGAGGACTTCCCTGTAATCCTCTAAAGGTTGATGTGATGAGGGTTATGGTGGTCGTGGCTCATAAACTTGGCACTCTTCAGTGTCAGAATCAGATGGTGGAAATTATGGCATGGGCTCTGGCGTCTGATATGGAAACTGTGCGGCCGCGGCTGGATTTAGAGTCTGCAAGGCCACATTTAGCGAGGTAAAGGACATGTTCATGGCTTTGAACATATAGTCCTACTTGGCCGCCGATCGCTTCATCTATCGGTTGGCTTTTTTGTAAGACCCCAACTTTTATGAATAAAGATTAATTTCTCTCGAAATATATTTTTGAATATTATGGTGTGAATATGATATAATGTTAAAGTTGTGGGTAATATATACAAATTTTGCAAAGTAAGCAAGTGGTTGTATAATATTCGATTGGTCGAGGAATATTCATTTTAACAAGGAATATTCGTATGACGACACAATCATTGGTGGACCCCACAACAGAAGTATTTTCGTAATTAGAAAACGACATAATTATCTTTTTATAAAAATAACGGCGGAAGTTTTACCGTTAATGTAAGACCCCAACTTATTATAAATAAATTTGAATTTTCTCTATTCATTATTCTAAATTAATAAGGTGTTAATTTGATATAATACTTTGGTTATGGGTGAAATGTGCAAATTTTGCAAATTAAGCAAGTGGTTATAAAATATTCATTGTTGTCGGGGAATATTTGTTTGGTCATGGAATATTCTTATTGTCGGAGAATATTTGTAGGACGGCGCAACCATTTATGGGCCCCATAACATAAAACTGTTGGATGAAAGAAAACGACAAAGTATGGATTTTTATAAATAACGGTGTAATTGTTACCGTTAACACTGTTGGAATACCTGGTGGTTAAAATACAGTAATACGTGTGGTTGCACAGTAGCACACAATATTGCATAGTATTGTTGAATTATTGATTAGTATGTAAGAAGGAACTACTCAATAATTGTTATAGTAGTTACTGTTCAATATTTTATTTTATTGAGTCAATAATTGTTGCGTTGATATTTTATATTATTGTTGTTTCAATAATTATCACTGCACAATATTTCCCATTATCAGATCAATAATTCATATTATTTGAATAATATTATTAGATAGCATTATTGGCAATGTCTAGAAAGTTCTGTCAAGGAGAGGTTTGATCACCTAATTGCGCGCTAGTAAGAAGAAATCCTTATCGAAAAGTCCCCTCTTTCCTGGAAACGGTCTGGTTGTCATAATTGTGATTCTGTAATATTATTTGTGAATAATTAATTATTGATTTATATGATAAGAAAATATTTATTTGATGTGGATATAAATGAAGGATTTATTTATTTATGTGGTTATAAATGAAGAAATTAATGCTGAGGTGTTTTATCAATATTTTGTCGGAGTGGAGGTATTAAAATTCACCCGTTTGTGGATTTCAGATATTTTTCATTTGGAATTTAGAAAAACTCTAAGCTACAAAGTTGTAGAGAATTCAATTTCGTGTGGAATGGACATAAAATTCGTATTTTTCTGATAAACGGGCTATTTTCTATGAATTACTAAAGTTTCAGATAATAAAATGATTCTTATTAAATTATGGATGAGACCCACTTGTGTTATAAACATGTAGGCTGCTGGGATTTTTCAATGAGGGCATGCTTGGCTTTTTTAAATGGTGGGTGGCGTAAAAAATTAAAAAGAAATAATATTATTTTATTATTTTAGTCTCCTATGGCGTTCTAGCATTTTCCTATAAATAGACGCTTAGGTTAGAATTGAAAATCACACCAGAAACAAGTTTTCTTTCTCTCTAGATTATCGAGTGTATTTTTGTGAGTATTTTGATACTTTGATAGTTGCTGTTCGGTACAAGTTTCCTTCGGCTTTATATCCGATATTCCGATCAGAAGTACCATTATTTTGAGATAAGAGATGTTATTTTTTTTCGTAATGATGTTATTCTTTCAATATCATTATACCGAAATACGGGTATGAATATTATTGTGAAATTTCTACCTTTTTGTGTCGGGGTTACTATTCACGTATACAGTACTATTCACGTATACGGTACTATTCACGAATACGACACTATTCACCAAAAAATAAAATTTTTTCTTTTTGTCCAAGATGTCTATTATGGTTACTATCTTTGATTGTATCCATGTTTTGATCTTAATTGTTGAATTCTGCTTCACAATTGGTTATTATGAAGTATTATTGATCTTGGATAAAATGTTATACGAATCCCTAATATTTGTCCTTCTGTCTCACTGGATTCGTTTTCTTTAAAATATTTTTCATCATCCTCAGTCTTAAATGATGATATTATTGAATATCTTTGGCCTGTAGTGCAAAGATGAATGATTAACTGATGAATATCTTTGGCCCATAGTGCAAAGATGAACAGGTGTTGAGATGAACATGACGGACTGGTGATATAAATGAGTATCTTTGGCCTGTAGTGCAAAGATGAATATTTGATTAAAGGTGTATATTTATTGTTGTTATAGGGATAAAATATTGATGATGAACTTTTAAATCTTAGAAGATAGTAGAACTCATTCTCTACTTGACTCTTCTAATGGATTGTTGTTTCCACTACAGAATATTTATCTAAAACTTGTGTCTATTATATTTTATTAGATTTTTCCTTGTTGAGGACTAATGATAATTTGTTGTATATTATCTTAGTCATAATATCCTTTATTGGGCTAGTTGAGCTCACCCTTTTCATTTTTGTTCCATTTTTCTTCTTAGGAGGTGAGAACATGACAGGATCTAGTTGGGGTATGGAGTGATGGTTCTAGAAAGATGTTTTAGCAGTCCTCACTATTTCTATAAAATAGTGTATGAATAATTGTAATGAGGACTTATTTAAGTGTTGATATTGTCTAGAAGACAATATTTGTATTTAAACTCAGAGTATGTGTTGTCGTATTTTACACGACATTTATATTATTGAAGTTGTAGTTTGCTTTCTGTACCATGTATTTGGCGACTCAGAATGGGTGTTGTATACCTATTTTGGGGGCGTCACAATTAAATTGTTGAACTACCCGGTAGTAAAAGTACAGTAATACGCGTGGTTGCATAGTAGCACACGGTATTGATTATTGATGCTTACGTGAGAAGTCACTCAGTTATACTCAATTATTGCTACAGTAATTGCTGCATTATATCTCTCATATTATTGATTCAATTATTATCACAGTATCATCTACATTATATGATATATTATTAAATCAATAATTGAGACGACAAAGTAATTCATATTATTAAATTTTAATATTTACAATGTCTAGAAATTCTGTCAAGGAGAGGTTTGGTCATCTAATTGCATGCCAATAAGGAGAAATCCTTATCGGAAAGCCCCCTCTTTCCTGGGAATGACCTGGATGTTAAATATTGTGAGCTATAATATTAATGATGAATAAGTTCGTGTTGATTAAAGATAAAATTGATAGTTCCATTGTGTTGGAATTATTAGTGTTAGTGGAAATCGACATTTATTTCGATATTAATTAATGTTTGGAAGTTATACTGATCAGTTAGATAATTAACCGGATAAATGAGCAATTAATTGCTATTATTTCACATGATTATAACTATGTGTGTACTATTGATTCACATTCTTGTAATAATAGGAGAGTTTGTGCAAGATTGATAATACTTGCATGTCTAAGTTAAAAATAGAGGTATAGATGGAGGTACTATACTGTAATTCGTATTTTCACATGATTATAACTATTGATTCACATGATTAAACTATTGATTCACATTATTTACTGTTATTCCATTCTTTATTATTCTGTTGGAATATCCTGTCTGTGCGGATTACGCTAGACCTGGTTCCATTCTTTATTATTCTGTTAGAATAACTTTTCTGTGCGGTCTATCGCATGTATGGTGAATTATTTGTTATTCCATTCTTTATTATTCTGCTGGAATATCATGTCTGTGCGGATTACGCTGGACCTGGTTCCATTCTTTATTATTCTGTTGGAATAACCTGTCAATGCGTCTATCGCATGCATGGTGAATTCTTCTGTTATTCCATTCTTTATTATTCTGTTAGAATATCCTGTCTGTCCGAATTACGCATGACCTGGTTCTATTCTTTATTATTTTGTTGGAATAACCTGTCTATGTGGATTATCACATGCATGGTGAATGATCCTTCATATTCATTCCTTATTAAATTGTGGAAATGATATGTCTACGTGGATTACTGCATGGCGGGTGAAAATCCATTTGCAGTTTCATATATTCTATGATAATCATTTGGTTAAAATTTTGGCTTCTATACTCCATAAAATTAGTAGAATATCCTGGATATTTATGCTTCATCCGGTATCTTTTCATGGAAATATTCTTCTGAGCATTCTTGAATTTTACTCCACAAAGCAGTATCATGTTGACAATTTGGACGTAATTGATATCAAGATAAATTAACTTATAAATCTTTAAAATTTATTCTTGAACTTGTTTTATTGAATTATTATGTCATTGTCATCATCTTCATGCTTATATTATGATGAAAGTTATCTTTGGCTTACGTGCATAGATGGACTTGGTATGATTATGACAAGGGATTATTCGGTATAATCATGACGTATAATGTTATAAATGATCTGGTAAAAGTCCTCACTAGCCTGTAGTGCATTGATGGACAGTTTTTGGTATGATTATGACCAGGGATTATTCGGTATAGTCATGACCATTGATGATTTAATGAATATCCTTGGCCTGTAGTGCAGGGATTACTCGATGATGTGGTTTATTTATTAAGCTGAGTCTCAGCGATAAAAATTGATGAAAACATTTTAAATTATAGAAGATAGTAGATATCATGCTCTACTTGACTCTTCTAATGGATTGCTTATTCCGCTGGAGTTAAACTTGATGTCTATTATTTTTTATCAGTTTAACATTGTTCAAGACTAATGATAATTTATTCTGCATTATTTTAGTTATAATATTTCTTACTAGGCTAGTTGAGCTCACCCTTTCTTTCATTGTTCTCTTTAGGAAATGAGAACGTAGCCGGGACTAGTCGGGGAACGAAGTGACGGTCCAGATGATAGCATTAGGAGTCCTCACTATTCTGTTAAATTGTGTGACAATAATTGTAATGAGGACTCCATTCAGTGTGGATATTGTCTAGATGACAATATTCATATTAAAACTCTTAGATTATGTTTTGTCATATTTTACACGACTGTTGTATAATTAAGTTGTATTTAAATTTTGTACCATATATTTGGCAACTCAAGATGGGTGATGTATACCTATTTTGGGGGCGTCACATTTTTTATCCCTGTTGTCCACATGGCGCTGGAGACTGCAAAATTGATTGCTGAATATAAATCTGCCCATCCTTTTACTCTTCGCAGTCTCTTGCTATCCAGTCACTTTGTCAGCATGGAACTCATCATTTTCAGAGGTGTCCTCAGCATCGTCCTCCTCCTCAGAGGCTGGTGGAAATATAAACCCGACTCCTCTTGGATGTGATTCTCCCTCAGGCCAGACCATGTAGCATGCAATCATGTGGGAGTCCAAAAGCTAGAGAGGCTGCTGTGAGGGATGGGCGTGGCAGGCCACCAAAAAATAGCCCTCGCAGGCATCGCCGTATAGAGAAGCTGATAATGGCGCCAACATCGATTCTGAAGTCTTGCATAATTGCATACAATAGAAGCACTTTCTCCCTCGTCACTTCAGTGGTATGTGTGGATGAGACAACTTTGCTCACAAGAACGCATACCATATCTTGCCATAGCGGCACAAGTCCTTGCTGAGGAAGATTGTGCCACCATTTCATCCTTTAACCCATGTAGTACCCAGCTTAGTTATTTCGGCTAAACTCTGCTTATAATGGCATAACGTAGGTGCTCGCAGGCTATAATAATTGTTGATAGCCCCTGGACTGAAGGACACCTGTTTATCCCTCATGAATGCACTGAACCGGGCCCTATCCTCAGTGTTTTCATAGAACTCCTTCACCACATTGACTATTGCTAGTTCTGGCTCATCAGTAAACCTATCCCAACCTTTCTCTTTATTTTCCGATCGACATTGTCTGGTGCCAAGGCCTGCTCAGGAGTTAGTGCTTTGGGCAATAAATAATTGTACTTATCGGCGACATTGCCACTTATAAATTTCCGCTGGTCAAAGGCTCGTGCAGGTGGTGTAGACCCTGAACCTGTGACGCCACCAAATCTGGGTATCTTCCAACCCGACAGATGGTGCTACACGGTACTACCATTCACACATACATTCAATTGAAAAGTCTCAAAAGAACGAATATGTTTTCTATATATTTAAAATAATATTAACATTTCCCCAGGTTCTTTATAACCATTACATTGTCCTTGTCATAATATAAAATATATTACAATCATTCACCCTATACTATTACACAAGTATACTACGGGTTCGTCTTTGTCTTGCCTTTATCCTTACCGGAGCCTTCGGTTTGTTCGATCTTAGCTGTGTTCATATGGTTCAAGCAAGAGTGAGCATGACTAGCTTAGCAAGTACTACAATTCTAAAAAACAACATGCTTAAAACATAGGACTCATATATCTTTAATAACTGAACAATAGTTACGAAGTACTATCGGTAAGTCAAAATAGCACTTCTTTTCCTTCAAAACGTTTTACAACAACAATATTCAGTAAAACATCAATTTCGGTCCAAGACCTTGAGCATTTCGTAAGTTCTTTTGAAAAGGACATCCTGACACTAAGTCCATAAGTCTGACATTACTTACGAGCACATCTAGGTGATCAGCCTATAGTACTCTATGTTGATCAACACTACATTCATTAAACGTGTGTACGTTTAAGTTGTGGCAACCTCACGTGCATGTCGTTTGATGACAAAACAATTTTAACATACTCAGTTTTCTTTTGAAAACAACACCAATATAGCTCGGTAAACATTAACCATGCTTGATAAAAATATAATATAAGTCTAGCCGAAAGAATTGGCTTTGACTTCATCATACAAGACTTCATGTGTAAGGATACATGAATTACCAAGTTTGTTTAGATTGAACTGAAACAAGGGTTAGAATACTTGCCTTTAGCATCTGCTATAGTTAATAACACGTTCTCGGTTTAAGCCTTTAAGTCTCTACAATACATGATCACATAATGTACCATATTAGGTCATATATAATCAAGTATGTGTACTATTATATCTTACCCTTCTTCTCAATCTAATCACGAGTTAGATTTGTTATTACTGATTCCGGCTTTCTGATATAATTTACATTGTCATTACGTTTATGTTTGATTACTTATCTTCAACCTTTAGACAACATAAATAAGTTTTAACAATACCTTACAATACCTTATTAAGTTTCTCAGTTTATTACTACTGAGTTACTGTTTATGCTATACTTGTAAACCTTCATCACTGTCCAAACCCTAGGGTTGGCACTGCGGCGCCACCCTTCCTTCTCTAAGCCGCGCTGCGGCGCTTGTGACGTCCCCAAAATAGGTATACATAACCCATCTTGTGTCGCCAGATACATGGTACTGAATACAAATACAAACTAATTATACAACAGTCGTGTAAAATACGACAAAACATATGCTGTGAGTTTTAATACAAATGTTGTCTTCTAGACAATATCCACTCTCAGAATAAGTCCCCATTACAATTATTATCACACTATTTTATAGAATAGTGAGGACTACTAATGCTATCATCTGGACCATCACTCCGTTCCCCAACTAGTCCCTGTTATGTACTCATTTCCTGAAGAGAACAGTGAAAGAAAGGGTAAGCTCAACTAGCCCAGTAAGAAATATTATGACTAAGTTAATGCATGATAAATTATCATTAGCCTTCAACAATGTTAAAGTGATAAAATACAATAGACAATAAGTTTAACTGCATCGAAAAAAGCAATCCATTAAAAGTGTCAGGTAGAAAATAAAATCTACTATCTTTTATGATTTAAAAAGTTTTTCATCCCTTTTATCGCTGAGACTCAGCTTAATAAATAATCCACATCATCTCTGCACTACGGCCAAGGATATTCATTAGTATCACGACCACAAATTATCCATGCACTACGGGTCAAGGATATTCGTGTATTCATCAATGGTTAGAATAAGAAATAATAATATTCTATTATTTTAGTCTCCTTTGGCGTTCTAACATTTTCCTATAAATAGCCGCTTAGGTTAGAATTAAAAATCACACCAGAAACAAGTTTTCTTTCTCTTTAGATTATCGAGTGTATTTTTGTGAGTATTTATATACTTTGAGAGTTGTTCTTTGGTACAAGCTTCCTTCTGCTTTATATCCTATATTCCGATCAGAAGTACCATTATTTTGAGGTAATGGATGTTATTTTCTTCTTAAATGATATTATTTTCTTCAATATCATTATGCCGAAATATTGGTGAACTTTTTAATCAAAATTGTAACTTTTTGTGTCGGGGTTACTATTCACATATACGGCACTATTCACGTATACGGCACTATTCACCGAAAAATAAAAATTTTCCTTTTTGTCCAAGATGTCTATTTTGGCTACTATCTTTAATTGTTTCCATGTTTTGATCGTTATTTTTGAATTCTGCTTCACAATTGGTTATTATGAAGTATTATTGATCTTGGATAAACTGTTATATGAAACCTTAATATTTGTCCTTCTGTCTCACTAGATTCGTTTTCTTTAAAATATTTTTCATCATCCTCAGTCTTAAATGATGATATTACTGAATATCTTTGGCCTGTAGTACAAATACGAATGATGAACTGATGAATATCTTTGGCCCATAATGCAAAGATGAACAGGTGTTGAGATGAACATGACCGACTGGTGATATAAATGAATATCTTTGGCCTGTAGTGCAAAGATGAATATTTGATTAAAGATGTATATTGATTGATGTTACATGGATAAAATATTGATGATGGACTTTTAAATCTTAGAAGATAGTAGAATTCATTCTCTACATGACTCTTCTAATGGATTGTTGTTTCCATTGCAGTTTTGATCTAAAAGTTGTTGTCTATTATGTTTTATCAGATTTTTCCATGTTGAAGACTAATCAAAATTTGTTGTATATTATCTTAGTCATAATATTCTTTACTAGGCTAGTTGAGCTCACCCTTTTCATTTTTGTTCTATTTTTCTTCTTAGGAGGTGAGAACATTGCAGGATCTAGTCGGGGTATGGAGTGATGATTCTAAAAAGATGTTTTAGCAGTCATCACTATTTTTATAAAATAGTGTTTGAATAATTGTAATGAGGACTTATTTGAGTGTTGATATTGTCTAGAAGACAATATTTATATTTAAACTCAGAGTATGTGTTGTCGTATTTTGCACGACAATTGTAATAATAAAGTTATAGTTTGGTTTCTATACGATGTATTTGGCGAATCAAAATGGGTGTTGTATACCTAAATTAATAAGGTGTTAATTTGATATAATACTTTGGTTATGGGTGAAATGTGCAAATTTTACAAAATAAGCAAGTGGTTATAAAATATTCATTTTTGTCGGAGAATATTCTTTTAGTCGTTGAATATTCTTTTTGTCAGGGAATATTAGTACAACGGCACAACCATTCGTGGGGCTCATAATAGAATAACTGTCGGATGAAGAAAACGACAAAGTATGAGTTTTTATAAATAACGGCGTAATTGTTACCGTTAACACTATTGGAATACCTGATGGTCAAAATACAGTAACACACGGTATTGCACAGTATTGTTGAATTATTTATTCGTTTGTAAGAAGGCACAACTCAATAATTGTTATAGTAGTTATTGTTAAATATTTTATTTTATTGATTCAATAATTGCTGCGTTGATATTTTATATTATTGTTGTTTCAATAATTGTCACTGCATAGTATTTCCCATTATCAGATCAATAATTCATATTACTTGAATAATATTATTAGATAAAATTATTGGCAATGTCTAGAAAGTTCTGTCTAAGGAGAGGTTTTGTGACGCCCCCAAATCCGGGTCTCTTCCAACCCGACAAATGGTGCTACACGGTACTACCATTCATTCACACATTTCCTCAAATAGTCACATGAGGACTAATATAACTCCATATATATATCAAAGTAATATTACATTACCCAGGTTCTTTGTAACCCTTTCATTTGTTCTTGTCATAATATCAATATATTACAGACATTCTTCCTATACTATTACATAAGTATGCTACGGGTTCGTCTTCGCCTTGCCTTTATCCTTGCCGGATCCTTCAGTCCGCTCGATCTTAGCTGTGTTCATATGGTTCAAGCAAGAGTGAGCATGGCTAGCTCAGCAAGTACTATAATTCTAATAAACAACATGCTTGAAACATAGAACTAATATATCTCCAGTAACTGAACAATAGTTACGAAGTACTGTCGGTGATTCAAAATAGCACTTCATTTCCTTCAAAACGTTTTTCCATCAACATTCAGTAGAATAACAATTATGGCTCAAGATTATGAGCATACATAAGTTCTTTTTTAAAAAGGACATCCCGGCACTAAGTCCGTAAGTCCGGCATAGCTTACGAGCACTTCTGAGTGATCAGCTCATAGTACTCTATGTTGATCAACACTACATTCTTTAAACGTGTATACGTTTAATTGTGGCAACCTCATGTGCCTGTCGTTAAACGACAAAAATATTTGAACATGCGTGGTCTTCGATTGAAAACCATACCAATATAACTCGGTAATTTACAAATCATGCTTGGCAAAATCATAATATAAGTCTAGCCGAAAGAATTGGCTTAAGACTTCATCATTCTAGATTTCATGTGAAAGAGAACATGAATTACAAAGCTTGTCCAGACTGAACTGGAACAAGGGTTAGAATACTTGCCTTTGGCGTCTGCTTACTGGTTAATACTCGTACACTTTAAGTGTCTATGATTCTACAATTCATAATCATATAACGTACCATATTAGTTCATAATTAACCAGGTATGTTTTCTATTATACTTTACCCTTCAACTCAATGTAATTCTAACTTAGTTTCGTTATTAAGGGTTTCGGCTTTCATTACGTCATGCATATCCCGCTCGTCTTTGATTGATTATAAACATGCATTAGTGTATTACAAGCACCTTACAATGTCTTAGTTATGTTGTGATTACATCACAATTCATTACTATTAATACCTCTTTCATTCTACACTTGGAACCCTTCTTCTCTATCTTCTTCCTTGAACTGGCGCCGCGGCGCCACTAATTGGTCTGTAACTCGCGCTGCGGCGCGAGTTAGCAGTGTGCTATCATCCGGCCTCGCGCTGCGGCGCGTTCAAGAAGGCTTAGAGTCGCGCCGCGGCGCGGACTCTGGTCCTCAGAAAATTTTGCAGTTTTTGAAATTTTGCTAACTTCCCGGACGCATAACTTCTTCGTTTTAACTCCGAATTGGTCCGTTCAAAAGCCTACGGTTCACAAATTTCATAATCTATGCGTTCATGCAAGAATTTTATCTATTTGACTTCATTTGCTAAAATTTGACCTATTAGTCCATTTTAACGAAAACAATAAACGTTCGTGAACGTTCAACGCTCATTTCTTCGTTCTAAGTCGGAATCCGGTCATTTTCGAGTCCGCAACTCTATAATGACTACAATGACTTGTCTCTATCAAAAACCAATGTTTTCGACTTCCAACACAAAATATGACTTCTATTCCGAGACTTTCACGAATTCGACGTTAATCGTCTAATCGTGCTAAGTTCGTCAAATCAACCATACTAAGCGTTCTAAGTGGATTTTAACCAACATATCATCATTTCAAGTTATTTATTACACCAACTTATAATCAAAGTAGGTTTTGACTTATTTCCATAAGTCATTGACTTTCTCAACTTATGAACTAGAAATCTTCATACTCATGACTTACCAATAATTTAAGTCCTTCAATCAATGTTCTCATGTTATAAACAACATACTAACATCATATGACAAGTCCTTCATGATCCTAACAACTTATTAGGGTTCAAGTTGCTTATTCAACTTATTCGGCTTAAGTTCATTCCTTATAACTTATTACATGTTATCCTCAAGCAATCCCCTTCTCTATCAATCCTATCATAGAAAAGATATAGATAAAAGAAAATGAGTCTTACCCTTGAAGACTTCTATTTGCTTTGGAAACTATCAAAGGTTGAAGTGGCTTATAAGTAACTTATTCTCTCTACCAAATAAGTAGCTTATATGCTTGAGAGGAAAGTGTTGGATGATAACAAAACAACCAACAAAAATAAAATGAACTTGGTATTTATAGGCCACCAAAGCTTGGGGCAAAATGGACAATAATCAATCCCACCTCCTCATTCCACCTCCTTACTATTCACAACTTAACCTTCAAGTCTTCTTGCTAGCCACTTCTTTTACTTGCTCACCACAACACTTGGTCATCACACTTAATCCTTGCCCATCAAGACTACCCACTTCCTTACTTGGTTTGACCCATGGGTCAAGGCTTCACCTTGGGCTTGGTTAATTAATCCAACTACTTTCCTATTGGGCTTGAGTTACAATAGTTTGGACTTGTGATAAGCATACACTTGGGCTTCTATTAATAACTAGAAATCCCACAAGTCCATTACCTTAAATTCAATAAATTAACATACATATCCTACGTATAATTCTCGTATGCTATCTCGTATATTAATTCAAAATATACGTTATCTCGTTCTTCGTGCATAATAATACAATACGTCGTATTATACCTACATTCCTTACTCCATATAATGTTTACACATTATACGATCACAACTTCCTTCTTTTAACGCTCAATAACCTAACTATCTCAAATTAGGTACGCATGCGAAATATTTCGTTTTCCATACTTAGATTATTATTACATAATCGATATCATCTTGATATTATAGCATTACGTATTTCTCGGAAGTTCAAAAATAATTCCCGAGCAGAAATTGATGAATAGTGTTTTTCGGAAAATTTCTCGGAAAACTTTTATTTTCGTTTTAGAAATTCAAACACTTTAATTCCCCCACACAGTTACAATACTACGACGTTACGACGTTTCTAGGTTATAGAACGACATCCATCTTCTCAATACGTAATAATAATAAATAATATTATTTTATTCATTATTAAAAGAAATTACAAAATATTCAATTTTCTGGGGCGTTACACTCTCTCCCCCTTATAAGGATTCTGTCCCCAGAATCTCGCTATATAAAAAAAAAATTACACAAATAAATTCGGGTAATTCTTTTTCATCATTTCTTCTAACTCCCACGTTGCTTCTTCTGCATCGTGGTTCTTCCATATCACTTTTACTGAAACTATACTTTTGTTCCGCAGAACTTGTTCTTTCCTATCGACAATTTGAATTGGCGTTTCCTCATATGTTAAGTCCTTCTCGACATGAATAGGCTCGTATTCTATCACGTGCTTATAATCCGGCTTATAAGGACGCAATACCGAAACATGAAATACATTATGTATTCGTTCTAGGTCTGGAGGTAACGCTACCATGTAAGCTACCTCACCTACCCGTTTTAAAACCTCAAAAGGTCCTATAAATCTCGGACTTAACTTTCCTTTCTTCCCAAAACGTATCTTTCCTTTCCAGGGAGATACTTTTAGGAATACGTATGAACCCACTTCAAACTCTCGATTCTCTCTATGCAGATCTGTAAACCTCTTCTGTCTGTCTTGAGCTGCTAAGAGACGCATCTGAATCTTTTTAACAATATCCGCTGTCTGTTGCACCAATTCTGGTCCCAACATTCGGCGTTCTCCTACCTCAACCCAATACAGTGGCGTTCTGCATTTCCTACCATACAAAGCTTCGTAAGGCGGCATACCTATGCTTGCATGATAACTATTGTTATACGCAAACTCCACTAATGGTAGATGATCATCCCAACTACCCTTGAAGTCCATAACGCATGCTCTAAGCATATCTTCTAATGTCTGAATTGTCCTCTCGCTTTGTCCATCCGTTTGTGGACGATACGCCGTACTCAGCTTCAACTGCGTTCCCAACTGCTCTTGCAGACTTCTCCAAAAGTTCAACGTGAATCGTGGATCACGATCTGACACAATCGATACTGGCACTCCATGTATAGAGATTATTTCCTTAATATAAAGTCTAGCTAACTGGTCCAAGTTATACTTAACCCTAATTGGCAAAAAGTGAGCTGATTTCGTCAATCGGTCCACTATTACCCAAATTGCATCATACCCCTTATGAGTAGTCGGAAGTCCCACCACAAAATCCATTGTGATATTCTCCCACTTCCACTCCGGAATCTCTAATGACTGTAACAAGCCACTAGGTCGTTGATGTTCAGCCTTAACTCTCTGACAAGTTAAGCACTTACTGACGTACTCAACAATCTCTCTCTTCATGTTCGGCCACCAGAAACTCTGTCGAAGGTCTTGATACATCTTAGTGCTACCAGGATAAATCGAAAACCTTGAACTATGAGCCTCTTGTAGAACCTGCTCCTTTAATTCTGTCTCATCCGAAACCCAAATTCTTCCGTCAAATCTCAATAATCCTTCATTATCAATACTATATTTAGTATCTTTTTCATTGGTCAGCCGTTCCTTCATCCGGTCACACTCATCAGTTTTGAGTTGCACCTCCTTAACTTTCTCGACGATGGTTGGTTGCATCTCTATTGCAAACAACATTAGTCCTTCTTCTTCACTGGGTAGCTTCACCTCTAACTCCATCCTAGCCATCTCTGTTATTAACTCAGTTTGAGTCGTTAACAAAGACAACTTTTCCCGACCCTTTCTACTTAAGGCATCGGCAACTACATTGGCTTTTCCAGGGTGATACAGGATTTCACAGTCTTAATCCTTTATCAACTCCATCCATCTTCTCTGCCTCATATTCAACTCCTTCTGTGTGAAGATATATTTTAGACTTTTATGGTCCGTATATATCTCACATTTTTCTCCATAAAGATAATGTCTCCATATCTTTAGAGCAAAAACTACTGCGGCTAGTTCTAGATCATGAGTAGGGTAAACTTTCTCATAATCCTTCAACTGCCTAGATGCATACGCAATGACCTTGCCATGCTGCATGAGCACGCAACCAAGTCCTCTATGCGAAGCATCACTATACACTACAAAATTTCCCGTGTCATCGGGTAATGACAACACAGGTGCCTCACTCAACCTCTTCTTTAGTTCTTGGAAACTGTTCTCACACTTGTCAGTCCAAGCGTATTTCACCGTCTTCCTCGTCAAATTAGTCAACGGAGTAGCTATCTTTGAAAAATCCTGAATAAATCTTCGATAGTAACCCGCTAACCCTAGGAAACTCCGCACCTCAGTCGGCGTTTTTGGTTGTTCCCAATTCATCACGGCTTCTACCTTCGCTGGATCCACTGAAATCCCCTCATGGTCAATGACATGACCTAAAAATTGCACCTTCTTTAACCAAAATTCACACTTTGTGAATTTCGCGTACAACTTCTCCTTCCTTAATGTCTCCAACACTAATTTAAGGTGTTCAGCATGATCTTCTGGCGTCTTAGAATAGACTAGAATATCATCTATAAACACCACGACGAACTTGTCCAAATATTGTTTGAACACTCTGTTCATCATATCCATGAATGCAGCTGGTGCATTTGTCAACCCAAATGACATCACTAAAAACTCGTAATGACCATAACGAGTCCTGAATGCTGTCTTTGGCACGTCCTCCTTCCTAACCTTCAACTGATGATACCCCGTTCGTAAATCTATTTTAGAAAAATAATTAGCCCCTTTCAGCTGATCAAAGAGATCATCGATCCTGGGCAATGGGTATTTATTCTTTATCGTTAACTTGTTCAACTCTCTGTAGTCGATACAAAGTCTTAATGATCCATCCTTCTTCTTGACAAACAGTACCGGTGCTCCCCACGGTGACACACTCGGCTGAATGTACTTCCTATCCAACAGTTCTTGTAACTGCACCATCAACTCCTTCATCTCTACTGGCGCCATACGGTACGGTGCCCTAGAAACTGGTGCCGCTCCTGGCACAATGTCTATCACAAATTCTGTCTCCCTATCCGGCGGAAGACCAGGTAATTCACTCGGAAATACATCGGCGAATTCCCTCACTATAGGTATTTGTTCCATGGTTGCTACCACTCTTTCGGTATCAACAACATGGCATAGATATCCTATGCATCCCTTCCTCAGTAATTTTCTAGTTTGTGTCATGGTTAGACAACACGAACGTCCCGGCGATCTATTCCCATAAAATACTACCCGAGGCTGTTCTTACGTCTTAATGTTCACACACTTCTTTTGACAATCTATTATTGCCCCATGGTTTACTAACCAATCCATTCCAAGAATTACATCGAATTCTTCTAACTTTATTGGTAATAAATCTACCGATAATTTACAACCCCGTATATCTACACAACAACTCCTATGAACATCTTCAATAGGAATTATATCTTCGTTTGCTACCTTAATATTTACAGGTATAGGTAACTTTTCGGGAAGTAGTCCTAATCGTCTAGCAAATCCGCATGCTATAAATGAACAGGTAGCACCCGAATCAAACAGCACGTACGCATTGATATCATTGATCGGGATAATACCTGCAACGACGTCCCCTGATGCAACCGCATCCTGAACTGTCATGTTAAAGGTACGACCCATCGGCCTACCCTGCTGAGCTGGACCCCCAATAGCTAACTTACCGCTATTAGTGCCCCGATTCCCGTCCGTCCCCTTCTTCGGGCAGTTCTTTGCCATGTGGTCGGTTGATCCACACACAAAGCATCCATGATTCTTTTTCGGACTCGGACAATTTGGCGCAATGTGTCCCTCCTGTCCGCAGTTGTAACAGACGGCCTTCCCCTTGAGACAGACTCCTAAATGAGTCTTTCCACAGGTCTTGCAGGCCTCCATTCTTCTCTTTGGGTCTCCTTGCTTCACTCCGGTATTCCCAGAGTTAATTACCTTCCTCTTCTGACCCTCGCCACTCCCACTGGCTCCCTCAATCTTGACTCTCCCGTCAACCTTCCCCTTATTCCTCTTTTCCTTGTGGTATTGGCTCAACGCCTCACTACCACCTTCGCCGATTATCGCCTTCTCTAAAACGATCCCAAAAGAAGTACTTTGGAATACTGATATACGGTTATAGAGCCAGGGTTTCAAGCCCTGCTCGAACCGTCTCGCCTTCCTCACCTCGGTATCCACTTGATGTGGAGCGAACCTAGCCAGTTCATTGAACTTGGCAGCGTATTGGGGAACCGTCATTTCCCCTTGTTTCAGTTCTAAAAACCGCATCTCCATCCTTCCCTGCATACTTGTGGGAAAGTAGTTCTCGAAGAATATCTCCTTGAATCTATCCCATGTTAAAGTCGTTATCCCAACCCTAGCCTGATTGGCTTCCCACCAAAAATTGGCCTCTCCCTTCATCATATAGGTTGCAAAGGCAACCTTCTGGGCCTCATCAACATTTGCAATTACGAATGCCTTCTCTATCTCCTTAACCCATGTTTGGGCTTCGATTGGGTCCGTAGTTCCTTTGAACTCCGGCGGACCTACACTCTTAAAATCCTTAAAGGTAGTAGCTCGTGCTACTCCTGGATTTACGGGGATATTAGCCCCTATTCTATTAAAGGCGGCTGTTAATAAATTAACAAACTCCTGCATCGCGTTAACCGGACCTCCCTCCGGTTGATTTACGTTCGCACCTTGATTACGTTGCACTCTTCTCGGTGGCATTTTGCCTGATACAATAAACACATTACGTTATTATTCCTTCCTTTATTAGCTATCATTAATATAAAACAATAACTCCAAACATTCATAACTCATTGCTTTCCATAAAACGATCTTTATATACATTCTTTGTAGTATAATACTACACCGGTTACATACTCAGCCTAAGCTGATTACATTACTTTCCCGCTATCACTTTCCAAAAATTGGGATTTACAAAAGACTACCCTTTACTATACAAAAAGGGTTTTACATCACTACTACTTACAAAAATATCTACAAACTACTCTAACCACCACTAAACTACATCTGCCTCAAGGCATTATTGAAATTTGCCTTGGCCAGACCGGCAATGATATCACGGCTAATAGTATGTCGTGTTTGCCCCACCTCCACCGGATATCCAGCTACCTGCTGCTGAAAATCCGTGTGAGAACTCCTATAGATGTAGGACATCCTCCCTATTTTCTGCACTTTTGTTTTGAGCTCCTCCTTGAGCTCAAAGACCTCGTGCTTTAAATCCTGGACTTTGTCCTTAGCCAAAATCCTCTCGTCATGCTCCTGCTCCCACATGGACTCGACATCAGTCTTGTCCTCTATAAGCATTTGAAGCTCTGCCTTCAGCTCCTTAACCTCCTGACAGTAATGGATATTTCTATCCAACACTGACATAAACAGAGACATCATCGACCCCCCAGGAGCTATATCTGCTGCTATAGCCACTGGGTTAAAGGAGACTGTCTCTACCTCCTCCTCTATCATCCCGTCAAATACTGACATGTAGTCAGCTTCTTCTGAGTCTTCAGACTCAATGATTACTACTTCTGGCTCTGCTGCTATAAGGTTTGGTACAACCTCTACATGGTTCACCGACTCTTCACTTATGGTTTGTTCATAAACAAACATCTCGTTTACTCCTGACATCTACATAAAACAAATGAGTTGATTAGTACACGTCAGTAAAATAAAAATACATATCATAATCATAATGCATTTTTATAAGGTTATTTTCTCCTTGTATTTCTTTGACTCCTCCTAAGGTTATGGCTTAAGGTTTTAATTCCCCCCATAAGTTTTATAACCTCTGGCTCTGATACCAACCTGTGACGCCCCCAAATCCGGGTCTCTTCCAACCCGACAAATGGTGCTACACGGTACTACCATTCATTCACACATTTCCTCAAATAGTCACAAGAGGACTAATATAACTCCATATATATATCAAAGTAATATTACATTACCCAGGTTCTTTGTAACCCTTTCATTTGTTCTTGTCATAATATCAATATATTACAGACATTCTTCCTATACTATTACATAAGTATGCTACGGGTTCGTCTTCGCCTTGCCTTTATCCTTGCCGGATCCTTCAGTCCGCTCGATCTTAGCTGTGTTCATATGGTTCAAGCAAGAGTGAGCATGGCTAGCTCAGCAAGTACTATAATTCTAATAAACAACATGCTTGAAACATAGAACTAATATATCTCCAGTAACTGAACAATAGTTACGAAGTACTGTCGGTGATTCAAAATAGCACTTCATTTCCTTCAAAACGTTTTTCCATCAACATTCAGTAGAATAACAATTATGGCTCAAGATTATGAGCATACATAAGTTCTTTTTTAAAAAGGACATCCCGGCACTAAGTCCGTAAGTCCGGCATAGCTTACGAGCACTTCTGAGTGATCAGCTCATAGTACTCTATGTTGATCAACACTACATTCTTTAAACGTGTATACGTTTAATTGTGGCAACCTCATGTGCCTGTCGTTAAACGACAAAAATATTTGAACATGCGTGGTCTTCGATTGAAAACCATACCAATATAACTCGGTAATTTACAACTCATGCTTGACAAAATCATAATATAAGTCTAGCCGAAAGAATTGGCTTAAGACTTCATCATTCTAGATTTCATGTGAAAGAGAACATGAATTACAAAGCTTGTCCAGACTGAACTGGAACAAGGGTTAGAATACTTGCCTTTGGCGTCTGCTTACTGGTTAATACTCGTACACTTTAAGTCTCTATGATTCTACAATTCATAATCATATAACGTACCATATTATTTCATAATTAACCAGGTATGTTTTCTATTATACTTTACCCTTCATCTCAATGTAATTCTAACTTAGTTTCGTTATTAAGGGTTTCGGCTTTCATTACGTCATGCATATCCCGCTCGTCTTTGATTGATTATAAACATGCATTAGTGTATTACAAGCACCTTACAATGTCTTAGTTATGTTGTGATTACATCACAATTCATTACTATTAATACCTCTTTCATTCTACACTTGGAACCCTTCTTCTCTATCTTCTTCCTTGAACTGGCGCCGCGGCGCCACTAATTGGTCTGTAACTCGCGCTGCGGCGCGAGTTAGCAGTGTGCTATCATCCGGCCTCGTGCTGCGGCGCGGCCAAGAAGGCTTAGAGTCGCGCCGCGGCGCGGACTCTGGTCCTCAGAAAATTTTGCAGTTTTTGAAATTTTGCTAACTTCCCGGACGCATAACTTCTTCGTTTTAACTCCGAATTGGTCCGTTCAAAAGCCTACGGTTCACAAATTTCATAATCTATGCGTTCATGCAAGAATTTTATCTATTTGACTTCATTTGCTAAAATTTGACCTATTAGTCCATTTTAACGAAAACGATAAACGTTCGTGAACGTTCAACGCTCATTTCTTCGTTCTAAGTCGGAATCCGGTCATTTTCGAGTCCGCAACTCTATAATGACTACAATGACTTGTCTCCATCAAAAACCAATGTTTTCGACTTCCAACACAAAATATGACTTCTATTCCGAGACTTTCACGAATTCGACGTTAATCGTCTAATCGTGCTAAGTTCGTCAAATCAACCATACTAAGCGTTCTAAGTGGATTTTAACCAACATATCATCATTTCAAGTTATTTATTACACCAACTTATAATCAAAGTAGGTTTTGACTTATTTCCATAAGTCATTGACTTTCTCAACTTATGAACTAGAAATCTTCATACTCATGACTTACCAATAATTTAAGTCCTTCAATCAATGTTCTCATGTTATAAACAACATACTAACATCATATGACAAGTCCTTCATGATCCTAACAACTTATTAGGGTTCAAGTTGCTTATTCAACTTATTCGGCTTAAGTTCATTCCTTATAACTTATTACATGTTATCCTCAAGCAATCCCCTTCTCTATCAATCCTATCATAGAAAAGATATAGATAAAAGAAAATGAGTCTTACCCTTGAAGACTTCTATTTGCTTTGGAAACTATCAAAGGTTGAAGTGGCTTATAAGTAACTTATTCTCTCTACCAAATAAGTAGCTTATATGCTTGAGAGGAAAGTGTTGGATGATAAAAAAACAACCAACAAAAATAAAATGAACTTGGTATTTATAGGCCACCAAAGCTTGGGGCAAAATGGACAATAATCAATCCCACCTCCTCATTCCACCTCCTTACTATTCACAACTTAACCTTCAAGTCTTCTTGCTAGCCACTTCTTTTACTTGCTCACCACAACACTTGGTCATCACACTTAATCCTTGCCCATCAAGACTACCCACTTCCTTACTTGGTTTGACCCATGGGTCAAGGCTTCACCTTGGGCTTGGTTAATTAATCCAACTACTTTCCTATTGGGCTTGAGTTACAATAGTTTGGACTTGTGATAAGCATACACTTGGGCTTCTATTAATAACTAGAAATCCCACAAGTCCATTACCTTAAATTCAATAAATTAACATACATATCCTACGTATAATTCTCGTATGCTATCTCGTATATTAATTCAAAATATACGTTATCTCGTTCTTCGTGCATAATAATACAATACGTCGTATTATACCTACATTCCTTACTCCATATAATGTTTACACATTATACGATCACAACTTCCTTCTTTTAACGCTCAATAACCTAACTATCTCAAATTAGGTACGCATGCGAAATATTTCGTTTTCCATACTTAGATTATTATTACATAATCGATATCATCTTGATATTATAGCATTACGTATTTCTCGGAAGTTCAAAAATAATTCCCGAGCAGAAATTGATGAATAGTGTTTTTCGGAAAATTTCTCGGAAAACTTTTATTTTCGTTTTAGAAATTCAAACACTTTAATTCCCCCACACAGTTACAATACTACGACGTTACGACGTTTCTAGGTTATAGAACGACATCCATCTTCTCAATACGTAATAATAATAAATAATATTATTTTATTCATTATTAAAAGAAATTATAAAATATTCAATTTTCTGGGGCGTTACAGGTTTGGTCACCGAATTGCGCGTCAGTAAGGAGAAATCCTTATTGAGAAGCCCCCTCTTTCCTAGGAACGACCTGATTATCATAATTGTGATTCTGTAATATTATTTGTGATTAATTAATTATTGATAAGAAAATATTTATTTGATGTGGATATAAATGATGGATTTATTTATGTGGTTATAAATGAAAGAATTAATGTTGAGGTGTTTTACCAGTATTTTGTCAGAATGGAGGAATTAAAAATCACCCGTTTGTGGATTTCAGATATTTTCTGTTTGGAATTTGGATAAACTCCAAGCTACAAAGTTGTAGAGAATTTAATTTTGTGTGGAATGGAAATAAAATTCATATTTTTTTGATAAATGGGCTATTTTTTTATAAATTACTGAAGTTTTGGAAAATAAAATAATTTTTATTAAATTATGGGTGGGACCCACTTTTTGGTTGATGTTGAATGCACATAGGCTGCTGAAAATTTTCATAATTGGTGGCTAGCTTGCTTACATAGAAGAAAGAATAAGAAATAATAATATTATATTATTTTAGTCACCTTTGGCGTTCTAATATTTTCCTATAAATAGGCGTTTAGGTTAGAATTGAAAATCACACCAGAAATAAGTTTTCTTTCTCTCTAGATTATCGAGCGTATTTTTGTGAGATTTATATACTTTGAGAGTTGTTGTTTGGTACAAGCTTCCTTCGACTTTAAATCCGATATTCCGATCAGAAGTATAGTTATTTTGAGGTAAGGGATGTTATTTTCTTCCTAAATGATACTATTTTATTCAATATCATTATAACAAAATATTGGTGAACTTTTTAATCAAATTTGGAAATTTTTGTGTCGGGGTTACTATTCACGTATACGGCACTATTCATGTATACGTCACTATTCATGAATACGACACTATTCATCGAAAAATAATAATTTTTCTTTTTGTCCAAGATGTCTATTTTGGCTACTATCTTTGATTGTATCCATGTTTTGATCATTATTTTTTAATTCGGCTTCACAATTGGTTATTATGAAGTATTATTGATCTTGGATAAACAGTTATATGAATCCATAATATTTGTCCTTCTATCTCACTAGATTCGTTTTCTTTAAAATATTTTTCATCATCCTCAGTTTTAAATAATGATATTACTGAATATCATTGGCCTGTAGTGCAAAGATGAATGATTAACTGATGAATATCTATGGCCCGTAGTGCAAAGATGAATAGGTGTTGAGATGAACATTACCGACTGGTGATATAAATGAATATCTTTGGCCTGTAGTGCAAAGATGAATATTTAATTAAAGATGTATATTGATTGATATTACAGAGATAAAATATTGATGATGGACTTTTAAATCTTAGAAGATAGTAGAATTCATTCTCTACGTGACTCTTTTAATGGATTGTTGTTTCCGCTATAGTTTTGATCTAAAAGTTGTTGTCTATTATGTTTTATCAGATTTTTCCATGTTGAAGACTAATGATATTTTGTTGTATATTATTTTAGTCATAATATTTTTTACTAGGCTAGTTAAGCTCGCCCTTTTCATCTTTGTTCCATTTTTCTTCTCAGGAGGTGAGAACATAGCAGGATCTAGTCGGGGTATGGAGTGATGGTTCTAGAAAGATGTTTTAGCAGTCCTCACTATTTTTGTAAAATAGTATTTGAATAATTGTAATGAGGACTTATTTGAGTATTGATATTGTCTAGAAGACAATATTTGTATTTAAACTCACAGTATGTGTTATCGTATTTTGCACGACAATTGTAATAATAAAGTTATAGTTTGCTTTCTGTACCATGTATTTGGCGACTCAGAATGAGTGTTTTATACCTATTTTGGTGGCGTCATAGCTGAACCATTTGTTCTTCTCTAACCAATCTTCTCGCAACCTATGCAACACAATAGTTAAATAAATTAAGAGTACAACACTTTCAAAGTTTCTACGTTATTTGATTGAATAATAAGTTAGAAGTATTCTCCAAAGTTTAAGCTGAATGATCTCAAATGATCTTAAAATTATCTTCTCGAGTAACTATCAAAGATTTACTTTGATATACCCAAATAATAGGAAGGAAATATTTTCTAAAATTATGTTGAGTGATCACAAATGATCTTGAACTTCTCTTCTCGAGTAACTATCAAAGATATACTTTGATATACCCAGGTGTATCAGATAACCATAAAGATTAAGTCATACCCCTCTGCAAGTACTTAGAGCGGCCAACTCCTTGTACCCTATATTATGCATAATACTTACACGTGCGCAAATGCCAGATTTACGACCAAATATGTTCCCTTTGTATAAAAGGTTATTCTTCTCAATTTTATAATCAGAGTTTGATTTATAACAACGAAATACAATGATTTCAATATCTAATCACTTTCTCGATCTAGCCAAAATAATTGGCATCAATCTATCAATAATAATTGAATTCTCTTCTCGAACCTATCAAGTTCTAATAATTATTCATCTAGCCAGAATAATTAGCTAAGACATATCTTAACATAATTCGACAATATACATGAATTATTTTATATTGTCAATAATAGCTTCTATGGATGTAAGTATCCAACAACAGTTATTCTCCAAGTATATTTTCAGAATCACTAATTCGGTTTGAATTAATAAATATGCACTAACTGCGAATAATCAACAATAATTCTCAGACGTGGTTTAATTAACAATAATTAACCATCATAATAATTAAACGAATATAACTCAAGGTTGAGTTAAGGAAACTTTCCTTTCTCATTGATTACTACTACACAATATACTTATCTGCTTTCAAAAGACCTATAACAAATAATATCGGTCTCATAATTAGCACAATAATTTTTAACACGCAATACTGTAATTCACAGTCAATTTTTTCCTAGACACATCATCACATAGCCACATCAGTGTTTATAACTTATATAAACACTCATCAAGTCTAACTAGTTCGGTCTGGTTGGACTTCGATCTATTCTCGATGTACTGGTCACCCTATCCGATAATTAACACAATTATTATCAATTAAACTCGGTCTCAAAGCTTCAATATTATTTTAGATACGTCAATTATTATTATTAATATTTTTCAGAAGCTTTAAATAATTTTTTAACATTTATAATAATTTTTCAAACACCGGAATCATTTTTAAATGATTTGATTACTGTTTAATTCCATCATCATTAATATTTAATAATATTAAAATATTAATGATATATTTATCAACATATTAAAGTTATTAATAATAACTTAAAATATTTTTAAATCACCAATATTCTATTTAAATGATTTTTAAAATAATTAAAATCATTTTTAAACCACCACCATTAATATTTAAATATTAATGAAATTCTTATCAAAATATTAAAAGTCATTAATTTTAACTTAAAATATTTTTAAATTATTTTTCTCATTTTTAAATGATTTTTAAATCAATAAAATAATTTTTAATTCATTTATTTAATATAATAATTAAATAAATCTAATATCATTAATATTAAATTATTAATGAAAATTTTTCAAAAATATTAAAAGTTACATTTTATAACTCAAAATATTTTTCAACACTTTATTCTTATTTAAAATGATTTTTATAATATTAAAATCATTTTTCTCTAATTTATTAGTATACTAATTAAATATCATTAATATTTAAATAATTATAAATATTATTGAAAAATATCCCAAATTATCAAAAGTTATTTTTCATAATTTAAAATAATTTTTAAAACTATTTTTGTAATTTTTAGAATTTATTTTATATTTTTAATCATTTTCCAGAAATTAGGAAAATAAAATTAATAGAAATCGTCGCTATAGGCTATAGCGACACTTTCTGTCGTCTTAGGTGTTCTTGAGCTCAAGAACACTGACAGTCCAGTTACCAACATGCTAGGTTTGACCACGCTTAAATCTTAGATTAAACATGTTTTGGGTTATCTCAAGCATTGATATTGTAGTATGTATGTAGTACTACAGCTATCAATCCTCATCTAAGTCAAATAACATCACCACAAAGCGATCTAGGCTCTAAAAGTTCCTGTCAGACATTCCCTGAGTTTTCTGGTTAACCCAGAAACCCAGGAAGTTTCACGGTGCCACTTTCTAATTCAATTAATCCTATGTTCCGGTCATGATTTATGTGTTCTATTGGTTTAAATCTGTTGTCCTTATGTCAAGGAACATATACATACCATGATCTCAGTCCAACAATAACAGAATCACAATTTATGATCCGGTCAAAGGCTGTCAGAAAACTAGTTCATACGTTTTCTGGAAAATCCAGAAAACGTGATCGAGTAGGTTACTTTGACCAGCCACTCCATTTGATCTAGTCCATATTTAAAGGATCTAAAGGCATGGATCAAGAGTCCATATAACAGGCTACAAACTAGATATCATAAAATTATCATATCACATAATAACAGACAGATCAAGATGTTGCAAAAGCTTCTCAGACGCTGGAATTTGATTTCTGGGTTATCCAGAAATCATCTTGTCATGCCCGGTCAACGGGTTTTGACCAAGAATATCTTACAATCTGGATATGAATGACTGTGATTCCACTTCCAGATCAAAGATCTCATACCAAACTACAGATCCAAAACATATAACAACAAAAATCATAAACAGGCAGATATCTAAGGCCACTGACATATGGTTGTCAGACCACTTTTAGGTTCAAGAACAATTTTTGAAAACTTCAATTTTTACCCACTTTGATGCTATGGATCTATGATAGATCATCATAGATCACCATAAAATATCCTTAAGCACAAATCTAAACACAAATATTTTCTTAGCATACAAGATCAAAAATTAAATTACGGTTTATACTTTCTAGTTCCAATCTTTGATCTTAGATCTCCTTAACTGATCTTGGTGATCTAGGGGCTGTATCTGGGACTGAGACACTCAAGAAATTTTGAGGTTTGGTGAGAGGGAGAGTTGTTTGAGGTAAGTTAGCAAATAAGAAATTTTTGGTGACTTTCTCTCTCTTTTTATTTTATAATAACTTGGTGCAATGCATGTGTGTGATATAACTGATCCTCTAGACTGATTTACTGCAACTTATAAGCCACATGGTCAAATTAGTTGGTGAACAACTAAAGTTATTGTCAAATTTTACAAGTTACCAATTAAGGAATGTGAAAAGGGCACTATGGTCATTTGCATCACCATTTTAATGGCATACTAGACTTTTATCCAAACTCTTAGGGTTTAACCCTTAAGGTTTAACCCTAAGGTTCTAACCCTTAGGTTTTACAACTTTAGTTTCTAAAATTTTCTAATAAGGGTTTTTAAAATAGAAAATTAAGATAACTAAAATATAATTATTGTTTCCTAATTATATTAAAGGTTATCAATCACATTAGGGCTTACTAATTAGGATTAGGGTTTCCTAATTAGGGCTTAGGGTTCCCAAATTTAAAATTAGGGCTTTTCTCGACATTCGATTAGAGTTTCTAACTATACGTTTGGGTTTCTAAACCTGAGATTAGGGTTTCTAATCCCTTATTAGGGTTTACTAATTTTAAACCCTTATCCGATCTATCATTGATCAATAACTCTATACAGTACAAACACGTACTCATTAACACAATTATTAAAATTGTATTTTCTACCAAAACCCTATCAAAACTTAGGGTTAGGGTTTTAAATTCTCAGTTAAGAGCAACTCTACTCTTATTTCTCAGTCAATACACAAATTGACTAATTCTCAAAACTCGTATCACAGATACACAACACAATATTGATAATCAATATCAGTATTAATTAAAAAAATAAAATTTATTCGTAAAAATTCGAATTATTCGAAATCCCGGGTTATTATATCTGCGGTTGCCGCAGGTACACCTGCGACTCCCAGCTCTATAAATATAAGGCTTGGGGTGGCCATATTCAAGAGAAAAAAGACGAGGAAGTCCTATCAAATTTGCTCTGTACACACCCTATATTGAGTGCTTTCTCATTTTAAACACTTGTAAGCTCACATATAACTATATTTTTACCGCTGGGAGCCGAGTGTTCATCCACTTAATATCATAGAAGTCTTCTTTGGCAGCCCACTGTAAGCCTTCTTACAAACTATAAAGCCTTTCTCTTCATCTTTGCACACACTCTTCTTCACATTGAGAGTCGTGTTGTGTGTGTATGCCCAGACTCCGGTTCGTGATTTTCATTTCTGTTTGTATATATACTTATATATATATATATATATATATATATATATATATATATATATATATATATATATATATATATGGACTAACACTATCGAGTTATGCCTCGATTGAGCCTGGACTCACGTCCGGAGCGTTTATTTGCTTATATATATACTTATATATATGAACTATTGTCAAACTTTGTTCGATGAGCCTGGATTTTACATCCAGAGCGTTTACTGCATTTCTATATATATATATATATATTTACATTTATGATCCCCCATGGAGGTGCTTCGTGGTGGTTGATCATGCCTCTCTATATATATTTATTGATTTATATATTTACATTTTCGATCCCCCATGGAGGTGCTTCGTGGTGGTTAATCATATCTGTATATATATATATATATATATATATATATATATATATATATATATATATATATTTATATCTACAACTTTTATATATATAACTGCTTTCTGCTTTTCATATAAACTGCGGCATCATGTGAGCCTAGGAATCATGTAATCACAGATTCAGCCTACTGAATCTAGATTCGATTTCCATGATGGACATTTTCAGCTGTAAGTAGCTTGTAAATTATTCACGGTGTTCGAATTTCCTTAGATGGCTTTCATGCCCATAAGTAGTTTGGCACTGCTATATATTATTTTATCGAAGATGCTTCGCATCTCGAAAAATAAAAGCAACCAAACCGAACATTTAATAATAAAATGGAAGTATCAAAGGCCTCAATTACTATTGAGCACGGGGTTTGAAAAACCTCTTTTATAAAACCTCATTACTATATCTTGTTTAAAAATGAATTTTTATACAAATTCAAAACCTTTGTATATAGGTGCGAACGAGGCCTCACACTACTTCCAAATAACAACACATTGACCCACACACACACACACACATTCATATAACAGTTTCTTGAAAAGTGGCAGTCATCGTGGTAAAACGGATGTCAGGAGGTGCCTAACACCTTCCCTCCGTATAATCAAGCCCCAGAACCCAAATGAATCTTGGTTTCACAGACCCGTTTAGCTGTGTCACTTCATTGGGTCAATGTGCAAACCTTTTTTCGGCTGTGTTGGTGCAACCAGTTAAAAACACCAACTGGCGACTCTTACAGTCAAATCGTCGACATATACATGTCGGACCTTTTTCACTTGTTTTTTCAAACAAATCTCACATAACATGAGAAAACCAAAGAACAAGAACAAAAAAGGGACAAATAAAAATCCCGACGTCGACAGGTGGCGACTCTGCCGAGGAAACCAGTAAGAGGGGTTAAGCCGCTACTACAATCTTTTCAAAACTGTTATATGCTTGTGTGTGAATGTTGCATTTACACTTTTTGATGAATGTGTACGAATGCATTTTTACTTACTGCACTGCAAAATATCTATATGTGATATTAGTGCTTCACACATGTCATCATTTTCATAAACGGTGAGGCATGTTGTATGTAAATGTATGTTGTGTAGTTCCTCCACCAGGAGGCTATCATGTCGGTGTTTGATTACTGGACTCGTAGGAAAACTAATTCCAACAAGGCTCAGGAAAGGCACCACCCAGATTCGCTCCAGTTGAAAGACCAGATTAACTTCACATCGAGTAGATTGCGATGATCTGGGAACCTTCATGCCAAAAAGCCACGAGAGTAACCTAAGATAGGTCAGCCTCTAATAAACCAAACGCAAAGGAAAGTCTCTTCAGGATTTCCATTTTCAATTACTTGTAAAGATAATTACTTGTAATTTATTCCATGTTCATATATATGTAATGGAAAATATGAAGAATATTTGTACATGCATGTTAATACATGACATGTTATCAAATGACACCTATTTTACAAGATCATAAAATTGACACATTATGATAGCATGTAAACATTTTATACATTCCCTAAGACTAAACTACATAAGTTTTTGTAGGGAAACAATTGGGCATGTTACCCGCTCAAAATCCAAAAAGGCCACAACCAATCATGTCTTCATCTGACCAATCTAATCATGCTCCTGTCTCGAAAGAAGATTTTGATAGATTAAGCAAGAAAATTACTTACAAATGGAGGAAACAATCCGTTCTATCAAAGGAATTGGAGCACACAAGAGTGTTTTCTATGCTGACCTTTGTATATTCCCTAATGTTCATTATCTAGAAAAGTTCAAAACTTCTGACTTTGAAAAGTATGATGGGTTAGGGGATCCTAACACACATTTGAAGATATTTATAGAAGAACTCGGATCTTATGCAGAGGACGAGAAGCTCAGAATGCAGCTGTTCCAGAAGAGTCTGACTGGAGAAGCCCGATCGTGGTATACCAGATTAGAAACCTCAAAGATCAATAGCTAGGAGGAACTAGCTCATGCCTTCCTCACTCAGTATAGTTTCCAATCTCAGATGGCTCCTAACCGATAACAGATTACCAAGGTCAAGAAACTGTCTAATGAGTCTTTCAGAGAGTATGCTCAAAGGTGGAGGCGCCTTGCTGCTCAAGTTATTCCTTCCATGACGGAATCAGAAATGGTCATGACCTTTATAGAAATACAAGAAGCTCCTTTCTATGAAAGAGTCTTATCTAGCATTGGCAAACGATTTTCTAAAATGATCAAACACATAGAGATGACTGAGATGGGATTGAAGTCAGGAAAGATTCAAGACCTAGCCGCTCTCTAAAGCAGTTGCTGTGCACATCCAGTCTGGAACTTATGGAAACCACCCCCGAAGGGTTCATAAAAAGAAAGAGGAAGATGTTTTCCTGATACTACAAGGTCAAAAAGGAAGTCAAAATATGCCTATTCAGAGGAGAAACTACTCCCCTTTGCAAGCACAGTCTTCAAACCCTCCATTGGCTAAAGGTGGAGAAGTCAGGCACCCCCGAGTGTTCACACCCTTAGGGGACTCACTCGAGAATATCCTTACTCTTTTGACTACTCAAAAAAAAATTATACATCTTCTTCCACCGGCCAACCCAAATGGTAAGGGTTTCAATGCTACTCAGAAGTGTGCTTATCATGCCGGGGCAGCGGGACATGACACTCAGGATTGCTAGGCCTTGAAACACAAGATCCATGACTTAATCTACAATGGGGAGATTGTCGTTACTAAACCCGACCAACATCATTTGCAAGATAATCCTCTTCTTCAACACAAAGAAGGAGAGGTCAATATGATTAATTAGAGAAGTGGATAGAGTTCCAATTACGTTGTTGAATCTTCCCAGACCAGAAAAGACGGTGCTGACAGATGGGATTATGCGCAATTCCAGTTTATGATGGAGAAAAAGATTAAGGCTCTTTGCAAACAAGTGGATCAGTTGGCAGAACTGGTGATTCATCAACACCAAGTCACACGCCAATTAATCGGTCAGGAAAATGCTAGTCTTTTTGTCATGAATATTCCATCCTCGCCTTCAGAAAATGAAACACTAGAGGATAAAGTTACGAAAAGAGTAAGTGCCAAAGCTCGTCGGGATTTTGCCAACAAAAGAGAATTTACATATCTTGGCCAACCTATGGTGTGACGCCCCCAAAATAGTATACATCACCTATTCTAAGTCGCCAAATACATGGTACAGAATATTAATACAATCTTAAATATACAACATGAAATGTGAGTTTTAATAAAAATATTGTCTTCTAAAAAGTATTCAAACTCAGAATAAGTCCTCAATACATTTATTAAAATACTATTTCATAGAATAGTGAGGACTACTAATGCTATCATCTGGACCGTCACTCCTTTTCCCGACTAGTCCCTGCTACGTTCTCATTTCCTGAAGAGAACAATGAAAGTAAAAGTGTGAGCTCAACTAGCCCAATAAGAAATATTAAGACTAAGATAATGCATAATAAATTATCATTAGCCTTTAACAGTTTCGGGTGTAGTTAACGCCTTCTTGAACCTTTTTCTTCACTTTCATCAGTTCCGGGTGTGTAGCTTGAGCGGCCTTTAACTTTATCGATTAAAGTTTATTCTACTCGTATATTCGTTATCTTCACGTGGGTCCCTAGAGTCTTTAACTCTATCTCCATCATTTGTAAGTTATACGAAGTGGGTCTTTGTGTTAACAACATCACATTCGTAAATGCATACGATCTTCTACTCAATGCGTCAGCTACCACGTTTGTTTTTCCCATGATTATATTGAATGGTATGATCGTAATCTTCAATAGCTCGAGCCAACATCTTCAGCGCATAATACGTTCGTTTTGGGTGAAGAAATATTTGAGGGTTTTAGAAATGGGTTTTGTAATGGGGTCAATACAAAATTCAATTTCACGCTCTAGGGTAGGCTAGGAAGTCTTCAAGAATACGTCAGGAAATTTATTAACAATAGAAATATCATTCAAAACTATGACTCTCATCCAAGACTTGGATAGCACGTCACATAGATACCTATCAACTTGTCATCATCATTCACGATGTCGCCTACAGAAAGTTTGGCTTCAGTGCATTCTACACAAAGGAAGTCACCAGCTAAAGGCTCGAGGCTCTTTACTTATGACTTGATATGATAATGATTGACTTTAGTGGTTTGGTTGCTTGAATTCGCATAACAGGTTGGTTAGGAATATGAAAACTAACAACCTTACAAAAAGCTTGATGAGTAGTTAACCAATCGATTCCTAAAATCACATCAAAGGAAAGTATTTTCAAAGAGATAAGATCGACATGTAACATGAAAGTGTCGATTTAAATCAATACGATTTATAAACAGTGGAGGTAACGAAGGTTTCTACTAATGAAGTTTCAACCAATAAGTCAAAGTCTAACTTCTCTGGGGTCAAATTGAAACGTTGAATGCAAGCAAGAGAGATAAAAGAATAGGTAGAATCGGTATCGAATAAGTTATAGACTTCATAAGCGTTTATGATTAACTTACCCGCTATAACTTCGTTCGGGTTCCTCAACAAAGGCTCTCACTTAAACTACCAGCTTTGACTTGTTTGAGACATCCTTTGGCATCATTATCCCAGCTGGACTTGACTTCACTACATGATAAAATCGAGCTAGGTGACCTTCTCTTTCGCAATTGAAACACGCTTTGGATTGCTGCGTAGAGTTTGGACAGATGTGTCCCTCCTGTCCGCATTTGAAATATACGACCGATGGTCGTTCTCCTTCCTTAACAACAGTTGTTGGTGCTAACGTCTTTCCATCATCGTTAAATCTTCTCTTCCTAAAATTTCCACTCTTATTATCTTGGCCATGATTACCACCGATGTGGTTACCATTCTTGGCATGATAATTTCCCCCACGATGGTTATCATTGTTCTGATGGCCGTTGCCACCGGTACAATTATTATCGTGTTGTTGGTCATTGCCTTTTGGTTGTGCTAAGTCATTATCGCGCTCCGATAACTAAGCCTTATTCACAACATCTGAATATAAACAAAGTTTGTGAGAAATGAGGTATTGACGTATATCGGGTTTCAAACCTCTTAGAAACATTCGCGTCATTCTCTCCTCATTATCAACCAAGTGGGACATAAACCGAGACAACTCGGCAAACTTAGCTTCGTACTGCGCCACGGTCATATTATTTTGCTCCATTTCATATCTCAACATTTTCAGATGCCATTTTCAAACACTGTCACAAAACAAGGGTTAATTGACATATTACATATTATCCCTATACTCTGACTGACCAATTAAATACCAAATAAACTTAGGTAGGTCATACTAGCAAAGGAATTCCCCGTCTCTCCCCTCCTAGTTCTTATCTCACTTCTCAGCCATGGATCATATCCCTAAACTTTGATACCAACTGTGACGCCCCCAAAATAGGTATACATCACATATTCTGAGTCGCCAAATACATGGTAGAGAATACAAATACAATCTTAAATATACAACATGAACTATGGGTTTTAATAAAAATATTATCTTCTAGACAGTATTCAAACTCAAAATAAGTCCTCAATACATTTATTAACACACTATTTCATAGAATAGTGAGAACTACTAATGTTATCATCTAGACCGTCACTCCGTTCCCCGACTAGTCCCTATAACATTCCCATTTTCTGAAGAGAACAATAAAAGTAAAAGGGTGAGCTCAAATAGTCCAGTAAGAAATATTATGACTAATATAATGCAAAATAAATTGTCATTAGCCTTTAACAGTGTGAAAATGATACAATATAACACACATCAAGTTTAACTGCAGCAGAACAAGCAATCCATTAAAAGAGTCAAGTAGAGAATAAAATCTACTATCTTCTATGATTTAAAAGGTTTTTCATCAATTTTATCGTTGGGACTCAGCTTAATATACAATACACATCATCCCTGCACTACGGCCAATGATATTCATTAGTATCACAACCATAAATTATCCATGCACTACGGGCCAAGGATATTCGTGTAATCATCAATGGTCATGATCATGCTAACAACTGTCCATCAATGCACTACGGGCCAATGAGGACTTTTACCAAATCATTTGTAACATTACGGTCATGATTATACCGAATAATCCTTGGTCATAATCATACCAAGTCCATATATGCACTACAGGCCACAGATGACTTTCAACATAATATAAACATGAGGATGATGATAATGATATAAGAATTCAATAAAACAAGTTCAAGAATTAATTTATCCAGGAACCAATAACGTCCAAATTGTCAACATGATACTGCTTTGTGGGGGTAAAATTCAAGAATGCTCAGAAGAATATTTCCACGAAAAGATACTGGATGAAGCGCAAATATCCAGGATATTCTACTAATTTCATGGAGTATAGAATCCAAAACTTTAACCAACTGAGTATAATAGAATATATGAAACTGCAAATGGATTTTCACCCGCCATGCGATAATCCATGTAGACATACCATTTCCACAATTTAATAAGGAATGAATACGAAGGATCATTCACCATGCATGTGGTAATCCACATAGACAGGTTATTCCAATAGAATAATAAAGAATGGAATAACAGAAGCATTCACCAGGCGTGCGTAATCTGCACAGACAGGTTATTCTAACAGAATAATAAAGAATTGAATAACAGAAGAATTCACTATGCATGCGATAGATCGCACAGACTGGTTATTCCCAACAGAATAATAAATAATGGAACCAGGTCATGCGTAAACGCACAGACAAGATATTCCAACAGAATAATAAATAAAGGAACCAGGTCATACATAAACGCACAAACAAAAAATTCCAACAGAATAATAAATAACAGAACCAGGTCATGCGTAAACACACACATAGGATTTTCCAACAGAATAATAAAGAATGGAATAACAGAAGAATTTCACCATGTATGCGGTACTTCGCATAGACAAGTTATTCCAACATAATAATAAAGAATGGAATAACATAAGAATTTTACCAAGTATAGGGTAGTCCGCGTATACAGGTTATTCCAACAGAATAATAAAGAATGGAATAACAGAAGTTCTCTTCATGAATACGAAAGAAATAATACCCCTTATGTGACGCCCCCAAAATAGGTATACAACATCCATTCTGAGTGGCCAAATACATGGTACAGAAAGCAAACTACAACTTCAATAATACAATTGTCGTGCAAAATATGACAACACATACTGTGAGTTTAAATACAAATATTGTCTTCTAGACAATATCAACACTCAAATAAGTCCTCATTACAATTATTCATACACTATTTTACATAAATAGAGAGGACAACTAAAACATCTTTCTAGAACCATCACTCCATACCCCGACTCGATCCTGCTATGTTCTCACCTCTTGAGAAAAAAAATGGAACAAAAAGGAAAAGGGTGAGCTCAACTAGCCTAGTAAAGAATATTATGACTAAGATAATATACAACAAATTATCATTAGTCTTAAACAGGGAAAAATCTGATAAAACATAATAGACAACAAGTTTTAGATCAAAACTGCAGCAGAAATAACAATCCATTAGAAGAGTCAAGTATAGAATGAGTTCTACTATCTTCTAGGATTTAAAAGTCCAACATCAATATTTTATCCCTGTAACAACAATCAATATACATCTTTAATCGAATATTCATCTTTGCACTATAGGCTAAAGATATTCATTTGTATCACCAGTTGGTCATGCTCATCTCAACACCTGTTCTTCTTAGCACTACGGGCCAAAGATATTCATCAGTTAATCATTCATCTTTGCACTACAGGCCAAAGATATTCAATAATAATTATGGACTGAGGATGATGAAAAACATTTTAGAGAACGAATCCAGTGAGACAGAAGGACAAATATTAGGGATTCGTATAACAGCTTATCCAAGATCAATAATACTTCATAATAACCAATTGAGAAGAAGAATTCAAAAATAAAGATCAGAACATGGATACAATCAAAGATAGTAACCATAATAGACATCTTGGACAAAAAGGAAAATTTTCATTTTTCGGTGACAAGTGTCGTATTTGTGAATAGTGTTGTACACGTGAATAGTGCCGTATACGTGAATAGTAACCCAGACACAAAAAGTTCCAAATTTGATTAAAAAGTTCAAATCAATATTTTGGCATAATGATATTGAAGAAAATAATATCATTTAAGAAGAAAATAACATCCCTTACCTTAAAGAAACAGTACTTCGGAATGAATGTCGGATATGATGCTGAATGAAACTTGTACTGAATAGTAACTCTCAAAGTATCTAAATACTCACAAAATACACTTGATAATATAGAGAGAGAAAGAGAGAAAGCTTATGTTTCTGTTGTGATTTTCAATTCTAACTTAGCCCTCTATTAATAGGAAAATGTTAGCACGCCGAAGCAGACTTGACCTGCTACCTGATGGCTTTACCTATTACTATTGCCACCCACCACATTTTAAATAAAATTCAGCACATTTCTTCACTAACTACAAGTGGGGCCCACTCAATTCTAGAATTTTCTACCAAAATCATTTATAAACCTAATTCATAACAAATCATTTATTCATTTTTAACGGTTCAAAATTTGGGGACATATACTCAACTTATATATGTATAACATATCCAAAAATCACAACGATCCAACGGTCGGATTAAAAATTATAACTCATGCAATCGTAAAAATACTGATAAAATACCTCAACATTAATTCCTTCACTTATAACCAAATAAATAAATCCATCATTTATATCTGCATCAAATAAATCAATAATTAATTATTCACAAATAATATTACAGAATCATAATTATGATAACCAGGCCATTCCCAGGAAAGAGGGGGCTTTCCGATAAGGATTTCTCCTTACTGGCACGCAATTAGGTGACCAAAACTCTCCTTGATAGAACTTTCTAGACATTGCCAATAATGCTATCTAATAATATTATTCAAATAATATAAATTATTGATCTGATAAAGGGAAATACTGTGCAGTGAAAATTATTGAAATAACAATAATATAAAATATCAACGCAACAATTATTGAATCAATAAAATAAAATATTGAACAGTAACTACTGTAACAATTATTGAGTAGTGCCTTCTTACATACGAATCAATAATTCAACAATATTGTGCAATACCGTATGCTACTGTGCAACCACGCGTATTTCTGTATTTTAACCACTGGGCATTCCAACAGTTTTAATGGTAACAACTACGTTGTTATTTATAAAAACTCATACTTTGTTGTTTTCCTTCATCCAACCGTTTTCCATTATGGGGCCCACAAATGGCTGCGCCGTCGTACGAATATTCTTCGACAACAAGAATATTCCACGACCAAACGAATTTTCCCAGATAGAAATGCATATTCTATAACCACTTGTTTATTTTATAAAATTTGCACATTTCACCCATAACCAAAGCATTACATCATATTAACACCTTATAAATTTAGAATAATGAATAGAAAATTTTCAATTTTATTTATAATAAGTTGGGGTCTTACAACGTCCTCTCCTTATAAAATTTCGTCCTTGAAATTGACGTACGTACCTAGTGTTTCGAAAAGGTGAGGGTACCTCGCTTTCATTTCCGATTCTAACTCCCAGGTCATTTCTTCAATAGAATGGTTCCTCTACAAAACCTTAACTTGTGGTATAACCTTGGTGCATAGGACATGTTCTTTCATATCCAAGATTTTAACAGGTACCTCCTCGTACGTTAAATCTTCGGCTATCTTGTCTGGTTCTAACTCAATAATATGGTTCGGGTCTTTCACATATTTATGAAGCATAGATATATGGAAAACATTGTGAACACGAGACATACATGGAGGTAATGCGAGTCTATAGGTCACATTTTCTATTTGTTCAAGAATCTCAAATGGACCAACAAACCTTGGTTTGAGTTTTACTCTCTTTCCAAATCTTGTAACTCCCTTCCATGGAGCAATATGTAACAGTACATGATCCCCAATATTAAATTCCACGTCCTTTCGATGAAGATCAGCATAAATCTTTTGTCGATCTTGTGAGGTTTAAATACGTTGTCGAATCATTTGGATCTTTTCTGTAGTCATGCGTACTAATTCTGGTCCCAACAACGTTGCTTTTCCCACCTCATCCCAGCATACTGGAGAACGACACTTTCATCAATACAATGCCTCGAATGGAACCATGCCTATACATGCTAGATAATTGTTATTGTAAGAGAATTCCACCAATGGTAAAAACTTATCCCAACTCCCTTTAAAGTCTAGGACACATAGTCTTAATAGATCTTCAAGATTTTGAATAGTCCTCTCTGATTATCCGTCCGTTTGAGGATGGTATGCTGAACTGAATCGTAAATTCGTGCCCATAGCTTTCTGCAAGCTAATCCAAAATAGTGAAGTTAATCTTGGGTCATGATCCGAAGCTATGGACACTAACATGCCATGAAATCTCACAATCTCATTCACGTACATATGAGCAAGACGTTCAAGGGAATAAGTTTCACGTATAGGCAAGAAATAAGTAGACTTGGTTAATCTATCAACAATAACCCAAATTGCATCTTTACCTTGAGAAACCTTGGGAAGACCTGTAACGAAATCCATAGTAATGTGTTCCCACTTTCATTCCAGAATCTCAAGTGGTTGCAATGGACCTTTTGGTACTTGATGCTCCGCCTTTACACGTTGACAAGTTAAACACCTCGAGATAAAATCCGCGATCTCTCTCTTCATATTGTTCCACAAAAATATGTGTCGAATATCATGATACATTTTGGTACTCCCTGGTGGATTGCAAACAGGGTGTTGTGTGCCTCCATCATGATTCTATGCTTCAAGTCAAAATTGTTAGGAACGCAAAGTCTGGAGTTGAATCGAAGTATTCCTTCTTCATCAATTTTTGCTTCTGGAATATCACTTTCTTGCACTTTCTTCGTCATACACATCAGCCCCAGGTCCGTAGCTTGAGCAGTTTTAACTTTATCGATTAAAGTCAGTTCTACTTGTATATTCGCTATCATCATGTGGGTCCCTGGAGTCTTTAACTCAATCTTCATCCTTTGTAAATCGTATAAAATGGGTCTTTGTGTTAACAACATCGCACTCGTATCCGCATATGATCTTCTACTCAATGCATCAGCTACTACGTTTGCTTTTCTAGGATGATATTGAATAGTGTGATCGTAATCTTTCTACAGCTCAAGCCAACGTCGTTGTCGCTTGTTGAGTTCTTTTTGGGTGAAGAAATATTTGAAGCTTTTATGGTCCGTATAATTCTCCACTTTCTCCCCATACAAGTAGTGTCTCCAAATTTTCAACATGAATACGACTGCTGCCAACTCCAGATCATGAGTAGGATAATTCCTCTCATATTCTTTGAGTTGTCGCGAGGCATAGGCTATGACTTTCTAATGTTGCATGAGAACACATCCTAAACCTTTTCCCGAAGCATCGCTGCAAATAACAAATCGATCCGAACCAGATGGTATTGCCAGAACAGGTGCCGAAATGAGTCTCCTCTTGAGCTCTTGAAAACTCTTCTCCTATTCTTCACTCCATACGAATTTTTTATCTTTCCGAGTCAGCTGAGTTAATGGAGTAGCGATTCGAGAAAATCCTTCCATGAATCTCTGATAATAACCAGCTAAGCCCAGAAAGCTACGCACTTCGGTCACCGACTTCGGTTGCTCCCAACTTTGTATTGCTTCAATCTTCGCCGGGTCAACAGATACTCCATGTTTTGACACCATGTGCCCAAGGAATGCTACTTCCTCAAGCTAGAACTCGCATTTCATCAGCTTGGCATATAACTTTTTTCCGCGAAGCCTTTCTAGTATCAGCTTCAAATGGTTCTCATGATCTTCATGACTTTTGGAATAAATGAGAATGTCATCAATAAAGATAACAACGAACTGATCCAAATATTCCTTGAATACTCGTTTCATCATATCTATGAAAGCAGCACGAGCATTAATCAATCCAAAAGACATAACTAAGAAATCATAATGTCCGTACCGAGTTCTGAAGGCAGTCTTTGGAATATAATCATTTTAATCTTCGGCTGATGATATCCAGAACGAAGGTCGATCTTTGAAAAGAAGTGTACTCCTTGTAACTGGTCAAATAGGTCATCAATACGAGGTAGCGGATACCTATTCTTGATGGTGACATGGTTCAATTCTTGATAGTCAATACAAAGTCGCATACTCCCGTCTTTCTTCTTTAAGAATAAAATAGGAGAACCCCAAGGAGATGTACTAGGACGAATGAAACCGATGTCTAATAACTCTTGTAGTTGGACTTTTAACTCCTGAAGTTCAATAGGAGTCATTCGATAAGGGGTTTTAGAAATGGGTTTTGTACCAGGTTCAAGGTCAATAAAGAATTCAACATCATGTTCTGGGGGTAGACCTGGAAGTTCTTCAGGAAATACATCAGGAAATTCTTTAACAGCAGAAATATTATCCAAATCTGACTTGTCTTTATTCAAATCCATAACATGGGCTAAGAAAACTTGACATCCATTTTTCAATAAATGAATAGCTTTGTGGCTTGATATGATAGTGACTGATTTTAGTGGTTTAGTTGCGTGAATTCGCATAACAGGTTGGTTAGGAATATAAAAACTAACAACCTTACGAAAACAATCAATTTTGGTATGATGAGTGGTTAACCAATCAATTCCTAAAATCACATCAAAAGAAATTATCTTTAAAGAGATAAGATCAACAGGTAATGTGATAGTGCCAACTTGGATCAAACAAGATTTATAAAATGTAGATGTAACGAAGGTTTCACCTAATGGAGTTTCAACAGATAAGTTAAAATTTAATTTCTCTGGAGTAAAGTTTAAACGTTGAGCACAAGTAGGAGAGATAAAAGAATGGGTAGAACTGGTATCTAGTAAGGTATAAACTTCACAAGAATTCAGGATTAGCTTACCCGTGATCACCTTGTTTGGGTTCCTCGTGTTTTGGCCAGTCATGACAAACGTTCTTCCAGGAACCGTTGATTTTGAATCATCCGGGACAACTTTTGAAGTCACCATCCCCGTTGAACTTAGTTTTGCTACAGAACACTCTCGGGCTATATGACCCTCCTTTCCACAGTTATAACATACCATGGATTGTTGTGGGCAATTTGGGCTGATATGTCTCTCTTTCCCGCATGTATAACACACAACCGGTGGTGGTTCTCCTCCCCTAGTAACAGTTGATGCTGGTGTTGCTGCTGATGTCTTCCCGTCATTATTGAATCTCCTCTTTCTGAAATTTCCACTAGACTCACCTCTTATATTATCATAGCCACGATTACCACCCGAGTGGTTACCACTTTTGTCTGTATTCTTCCCTCCTCGCTGGCTATCATCGCTCTGATGACTGCTGTCATAGGTATGACCCTAGTTATGATCCCTCGGTTGAGTATACTCATTATCTCGCTCTAATAATTGAGCCCTGTTGACAACATCTGAATATAGAGAAAATTTATGAGAGATAAGGTATTGACGAATCTCGGGTTTTAGACCTCTCAGAAACATTCGCGTCATACGTTCCTCATTCTCTACCAAATGAGGTGCAAACATGGATAACTCAGCAAACTTCGCCTCGTACTGAGACACCGTTATATTGTTCTGTTCCATTCTAATAAACTCTACCTCCTTCATATGACGAATACTTTTAGGAAAGTACTTTTCATTGAATAGTTTCTGAAATCTTTCCCAAGACATGTTGAGTGCGGCTGGCTGGGTACGCTTTACGAATTCCCACCAGTAATTTGCCTCTCTATGGAACATAAAGGTGGCGAACGGAACCTTCTGTTCCTCCGTACATCCCAAGACATCGAATATCTTGGTAATTTTCTTGACCCATGTTTCCGCCTTAATCAGATTGGGCTTTCCCCAGAAATCTGGTGGTCCCAACTCCTTGAACTGCTTGGCTGTGATAGACCACGCGTTGCCATCATTTCCACCCGTATTTTGTACACGAGTCTCCCTCGTCTGATTTTGTATGAACTGTAAAAAGCTCCTAAACATTCTATCATTCATTGTTTGTTCGGTAGCGTTGTTTACAGGAGGAATATTGCCTTCCTGTTGCACGTTCTCCTGGTTTGTGACTTAAGGTTGTTCCACAGTCTCATACATTCCATTGTTAACGTTCTCAGCAGTCATTCTTAAATACTACCATAAAATAAGGGTTAATTAAACAAATTAACATATCACATAATATCCCTATACTATGACCGATCAACAAGTTGAGCTCAACTAGTTCATAGATAGGACACATTAGCGAAGGATTTACTCATCTCTCCCTTCCTAGTTCTATTCCCCGATCTCCGCAAGAGACCATATCCCTAAACTTTTATACCAACTGTGACGCCCCCCAAATAGGTATACAATACCCATTCTGAGTCGCCAAATATATGGTACAGAAAGCAAACTACAAATTCAATAATACAATTGTCGTGCAAAATATGACAACACATACTGTGAGTTTAAATACAAATATTGTCTTCTAGACAATATCAACACTCAATTAAGTCCTCATTACAATTATTCAAACACTATTTTAGAGAAATAGAGAGGACTGCTAAAACATCTTTCTAGAACTATCACTCCATACCCCAAATCGATCCTGTTATGTTCTCACCTCCTGAGAAGAAAAATGAAACAAAAAGGAAAAGGGTGAGCTCCACTAGCCCAATAAAGAATATTATGACTAAGATAATATACAACAAATTATCATTAGTCTTCAATAGGGAAAATCTGATAAAACATAATAGACAACAAGTTATAGATCAAAACTACAGCGAAAATAACAATCCATTAGAAGAGTCAAGTAGAGAATGAGTTCTACTATCTTCTAGGATTTAAAAGTCCAACATCAATATTTTATCCCTGTAACAATAATCAATATACATATTTAATCGAATATTGATCTTTGCACTACAGGCCAAAGATATTCATTTGTATCACCAGTTGGTCATGTTCATCTCAATACCAGTTCATCTTAGCACTACGGGCCAAAGATATTCATCAGTTAATCATTCATCTTTGCACTACAGGCCAAAGATATTCAATAATAATTAAGGACTGAGGATGATGAAAAACATTTTAGAGAACGAATCCAGTGAGACAGAAGGACAAATATTAGGGATTCGTATAACAGCTTCTCCAAGATCAATAATACTTCATAATAACCAATTGAGAAGTAGAATTAAAAAATAAAGATCAAAACATGGATACAATCAAAGATAGTAACCATAATATACATCTTGGACAAAAAGGAAAATTTTCATTTTTCAGTGAATAATGTTGTATTTATGAATAGTGTAGTATACGTGAATAGTGTCGTATACGTGAATAGTAACCCCGACACAAAAAGTTCCAAATTTGATTAAAAGGTTCAAACCAATATTTCGGCATAATGATATTGAAGAAAATAATATCATTTTAGAAAAAAATAACATCCCTTACTTAAAAGAAACAGTACTTCAGAATGAATGTCGGATATGATGCTGAATGAAACTTGTACTGAATAGTAACTCTCAAAGTATCTAAAAACTCACAAAATACGCTCGATAATATAGAGAGAAAGAGAGAAAGCTTTTGTTTCTGGTGTGATTTTCAATTCTAACTTAGCCCTCTATTTATAGGAAAATGTTAGCACGCTGAAGCAGACTTGACCTGCTACCTGATGGCTTTACCTATTACTATTTCCATCCACCACATTTGAAATAAAATTCAGCACATTTCTTCACCAACCACAAGTGGGGCCCACTCAATTCTAGAATTTTCCACCAAAATTATTTATAAACCTAATTTTCGAATCAGTCACCTCTTAAAATTCATAACAAATCATTCGTTCATTTTGAACAATTCAAAATTTGTGGACATATAATCAACTTATATATGTATAACATATCCAAAAATCACAACAATCCAACGGTCAGATTAAAAATTATAACTCGCACAATATTACATAAAAATACTGATTTAATTTTTAATACCTCCATTCCGACAAAAATACTGATAAAATACATCAACATTAATTCTTTCAATTATAACTAAATAAATAAATCCATCATTTATATCCGCATCAAATAAATATTTCCTTATCATATAAATCAATAATTAATTATTCACAAAAAATATTACAGAATCACAATTATGATAACCAGGCCGTTCCCAGGAAAGAGGGGGCTTTCCGATAAGGATTTCTTCTTACTGGCGCGCAATTAGGTGACCAAACCTCTTCTTGACAGAACTTTCTAGACATTGTCAATAATGCTATCTAATAATATTATTCAAATAATATGAATTATTGATCTGATAAAGGAAAATACTGTGCAGTGACAATTATTGAATTAACAATAATATAAAATATCAACGCAACAATTATTAAATCAATAAAATAAAATATTGAACAGTAACTACTATATCAATTATTGAGTAGTGCCTTCTTACGTACGAATCAATAATTCAACAATACTGTGCAACCACGCGTATTACTGTATTTTAACCAACAGGCATTCCAACAGAGTTAACTGTAACAACTACGCTGTTATTTATAATACTTTGTCATTTTCCTTCATCCAACCATTTTCCGTTATGGGGCCCACAAATGGATACGCCATCGTATGAATATTCCCCGACAACATGAATATTCCACGACCAAACGAATATTTCCCGACATAAATGAATATTATATAACCACTTACTTATTTTGCAAAATTTGCACATTTCACACATAACCAAAGCATTATATCAAATTAACACCTTATTAATTTAGAATAATGAATAGAAAAATTCAATTTTATTTATAATAAGTTGGGGTCTTACACCTTACCTTAGAAGAAACTGGATATATGAGTAGGAAGTAGCAGAATACTTTTCTTCTTTCTCTCTATAGTTTCTCTCTCTAGAGTTTCAGTGAATTCGTAAGAAATAATGAAGGAATGAGCTTCTATTTATAGGAGAATGGACCGAATAGTAAGTAATTCATGAACGGTCCAGATTGATTTACTTTTAAACGGACGGTCCATATTGATTTACTATGCAGTATTAATAAAATATTTTAATAAAACAAAATCTTTTAAATAAAATATAATATATTCTATTTATAATCTAATAAAATAAATAACTTTATAAAATATATTCTATTTTATATAAAAAGATTTTACTATGCAAAGACTTTGCTGGCACTATATAAACACTATGCATAATAAAATATAATATATTCTATTTATAGTCTAATAAAATAAATAACTTTATAAAAGTATTCTGTTTTATATAAAAAGATTTTACTATACAAATACTATGCAGGCACTATACAACACTATGCATAATAAAATATATTATATTCTATTTATAGTCTAATAAAACAAATAACTTTATAAAAGTATTATGTTTTATATAAAAAGTTTTTCTATTTTATTACATTAATAATACTAATAAAACAAAATATATATATATATATATATATATATATATATATATAAACTTCCGTGACTTCATAAAAAAACAATTCAATATATTTAACAACATTTATCATCATTATTATAATTCACAATATTAATCGAACATGTCGTTCTCAGGAAAGAGGGGACTTTCCAATAAGGATTTCTCCATATTGGCGTGCAATTAGGTGACCAAACCTCTCCTTGTCAGAACTTCTAGACATCGTTAATATTGCAAATAATAATATTAATAACTCTGTCATCTCAATTATTGATTTAATAATATATAAAATATCGACAATAATTAAATCAAATAACGTGAGATACTATGCAACAATTACTGAAGCAATAATTGAACAAAATTGAGTGACTTTTCACATAAGCATCAATAATCAATATCGTGTGCTACTATGCAACCATGCGTATTCCTGTACTTTTAACACCGGGTGCTTCAACAGTTAACGGTAAACTTCCGTCATTATTTTCATAAAATATTTTTGTCGTTTTCTCAATCTGACAATAATTTCGTTGTGAGGTCCACCAATGATTGTGTCGTTGTACGAATATTCCCTGCTAAAACGAATATTTCCCGACCAATCGAATATTATATAACAACTTGCGTACTTTGCAAAATTTATAAATATTACCCATAACTATAGCATTATATCAAATCCACACCATAATATTAAAAAAAAATATTTCGAGAAATTTAAATCTTTATTCATAAAATTTAGGGTCTCACATATGGAGGAGATATTTTAAATGTTGATCAATAAAGGAAGAATTACATCCTTTCTACCTCCAATCAATCCCTATTCCAGACGGTTTAAGTCTGATGGAGTATGCCAATATCACTCTCACTCTCGCGGTCATAACACAAGTACGCATATTTTATTTCAGGACTCGGAGTTTAGATGTGTTTGTACTTTCTAATAAGGTGCCTTTTCTCCACAAGGACTGTAACTTTGATGAAAAGTTGGACTCAGAGTTGATGGAAGTATAAGTGGACATTGAGATACCTCAGGGGATTAAGGAATGGGTTGAAGACAAACCTAAACCTAACCTTGATCAAACCACCTCTTTCAATCTCAGAACCTTAGAAAACCCTAAGCTAATCTAGATGGGTTTAGACCTTACTCCAAACCAAAGGAATGACACGGTTACGCTATTGACCCAATTCCAGGATGTTTTTGCATGGTCTCACGTAGACATGGCGGGTTTGTCCACTGACATTGTCCTTCATCGCCTTCCCATTAAAGAGGGATTCAAGCCAGTCAGGCATAAGCTCAGGCGATTGAAACCTGAGTGGAGTTTATAGGATAAAAAAGAAATTGTGAAATAATTTCAAGCGGGCATCATCATGGTGTCTACATACCCTGAATGTTTATCAAACATAGTCCCCGTGCCTAAACTAGGAAGAAAGGTGTGAGTTTGCGTGAACTACTGGTATCTAAACAAAGCTTGCCTTAAGGAAAGCTTTCCTGTGCCATTAATCCACATTCTCATTGACAATACTGCTCAATACGGCATGTATTCTTTTGCGAATTGCTTCACGGGGTATCGTCAGATTATGGTTGCTGAGGAGGATCGTGAGAAAACTTCATTCATCACGCCTTGGGGAACCTTTTATTATAGACGGTTGTCATTTGGCCTCATCAATGTCGGAGCAACCTATCAGCGAGCTATGATGGCTCTTTTCCATGACTTAATGCACAAAGAGATAGAGATTCATGTGGACGACATCATTGTCAATTCCCGAAAGGAGAAAGATAACTTAGACCATCGCAGAAATCTTTTCAACAGAATGCATATATGACGCCCACAAAATAGGTATATATCGCCCATCTTGAGTCGCCAAATACATAGTACGAAATTCAAATACAAACTTAGTTACACAACTGTCGTGTAAAATACGACAAAACATAAGATGTGAGTGTAAAGTTCCCGAACCCGGATACTTGAAACCCGAACTCGGTACTTCACGATACCATTTCTATGAGCGGAATACTACTGATAATAATAACAATAATATAAATCTTAAACTTAAATTTATAAATACATCAGATTTTTTCTCCCAGGTACGTAAACTTTAAACATTCATTACATGTCATAACATATATAAATATATATATCATAGTCTTCATAATCTAAAACTATTACAAACAGTAGCATATAAAGTCATTCAGCAACTTTTCCTTTTCCTTTGTTCTTGACAGATCCTTCTGGTCCTTCACACTTAGCTGAAAACATTTAAATTAAGCAAGGATGAGCATTTGATTGCCCATCAAGTATTATACATATATATATAGGCTGAAAGAATTTAAATGTTTTCTTTATAATATTCTTCTACAACTAGTCAGTAGTTGTGAAGTAATCTGTACCAATAATAATAACATAACAACCCTCTTTCAAATTTTTGAAACTACGTATTGACTATACATGGGGTTTCTGTGACATACTATGAACATTGTTTTTCATTTTCGAAAAGGTTTGAACAAAAATTCATCTGTAAACTGTCATGACTTACGGGCACGAAGGGTGATCAACCCCGTTGTACCCTGTATTGATCAATACTACATGTATAAGAACGATGTTACCGTTCACTCTGTCCGCCTTGGGCGCATAAAAATTTTCCCATTATCGGGATGTTCATACCTGTCGGGTTTTCATAACAAAGGTCTTATATAATTCAACATATATATATATATATATATATATCAAAGGTATATCAACATGCACTTGAATACAATGATTATCCAAGTGGGGACACTTGTATAACCATTTATAGAAATTAACGAACAGAATATATATTCGAATTATCATATACTAACATGTTGATAATCAAAGGGTGTATATAATATAGATTTAACAATCTGTACATAATAATAATTCTGAACTTCTCACTTCTGACCATTGCATAAAGAAAATGCAAAGTTAGGATACTTGCCTGATGCGCTGCTTACACTTTGCAACTTAGTTTTATCTTTTATGAAATCACCTAACATTAATCAGATTATTTTACTGATTAGTATATCATACCGTAACACATAACACTGCCTATTGCAGTCAGCACATTCCCTATTCACATTATCACACATGATCAACAATTGCTGACTCATAATCAAACATCAACACCTTCCTAATCACATTGTCATACAACCTTGATAACCATTGAATCACAAATAAACAGTTAATTAACCAATTTATCTAAGTCCAGATCAATTTCTGATCTATGTCTGTCTACCGACAGCTTTATCAGTTAAATATCGAGTCTAAGACTCTAATCCGTAGTTCAATATCCATTTGGATAACTTAAACATCAGTCGCACTATTTTTCATAGCCTTATAATAATTATTAAATAATTATTATCATTTATTATAATTTTTGAAATATCAGAATCATTATTAAATGATTTAAACAATTCTATTATCATTAATATTTAAGTAATATTAAACTATTAATGAAACCATTGCCAAAATATTAAAGTTATGTATAATAACTCAAAATATTTTTAAAGTATTTATAATACCCTTAAATGATTTTTAAAATATTTAAAATTATTATTAAATAATTACCATTAATATTTAAATATTAATGAACTATTTATCCAAATATTAAAAATCAATAATTATAACTTAAAATATTTTTAAATCATTAATATCCTTTTTAAATGATTTTTAAATAAATAAAACCATTTTTAAACTATTTATTTAATATAATTATTAAATAAATTTAATATCATTAAATAATCATTAAAATTAAATTATTAATGAAATTATCCATTAAATATTAAAAGTTATATTTTATAACTTAAAATATCTTTAAACACTTTATTTTCATTTAAAATAATTATTATAATAATAAAATCATTTTTAAACTAAATTATTTAATATAATTATTAAATAACTTTATTATCATTAATCATAATTAATTAATAAAATTTACCTTTAAATATTAAAAGTTATATTTTATAACTTAAAACATTTTTAAATACCTTATTATTATTTAAAATGATTTTTAATATAATAAATTCATTTTTAATTCATTTATCTAATTCATTTAATAAATAACTTAATTATCATTAATATTAATTTATTAATAAAAATTATCACATAATATTAAAAGTTATCAAAAATAACTTAAATTATTTTCTTATACCATAATATAATTTTAAATGATTTTTCAAATATTAAAATCATTTTTAAATAATTTATTTAATATTATAATTAAATAAATTAATTACTTTTAATATTCCCAAAAATATTAAATATTTATGAAATATATTTAAAATAATTAAAAACTAATTTTCAGAATTTAAAATAATTTTTAATAATTTATTTTGTATTTTTAATAATTAAAAACTATTTTTTTCTATTTATTAATTAATTTGTGAAAATTATAATTAAAACTGTCGCTAAAGGCCTATAGCGACACTTTCTGTCGCTATAGGTGTTCTTGAGCTACCCAGAAATTTTCCGGCAGTGGCGAGGGGCTAGGTTGACCATGTATAACTTTCTTTACAAAATGTTTCTGGGCGATCTAGAACATACATATTGTAGTACTCATGTAATACTACAAGTAAATAACAAATTTCATGGTTAAACAACAACATATCTTGGAGAAATCAGCCATCAAAGTAGCTATCAACACTGTTTCTCACGAAGAACAGTTCGAGGTACCTACTTTGGACCTCTATAACTTGCAATCCGTGTAACCTTTTTGTGATCTATCACTTCCTGTGTGTATAACTCATGTAAGACTACAACTATAACACTCAACATACATATAAAAACAACGGATCCAACCGGAAACGATCGGTCAAAGTTCAGCACGGAAAACCTTCAAAAAAAATCTGGGTTCGCGGTTTTAGCAGTTTCGGTCAACGGGTTTTGACCATGAATAACTACCGATCTATAACAGATATGAGCTTGATTCTTTTTGCATATTACATACCACGTAACAAGCTATACATAACATCTTACAAACACTAAAAACACTAAATAATCACAGAGATATAAGGATTGACATTTGCCTAAAAATAACAGATTTCAGTATTTTTAAAAGTTGGAAAAACTTTGATTTTGAGCACTTTGATGTTATGGGTCATGAATCTAACAACCCAGAACATTAATACACTTCTTATTACACAACTTTGAACAATCAATTTCAACAATTAACATCAAATCAAAGGATTTCTTATTTTTGAGATTTTATACCTTTGATGAACGATTCTTGATTTTTGGCTTCCGATCTGTTGTTGATCTGTTATGGGTGATGGTGGGGCTTGATAAAGGAACTGAAATGCTAATGATTTTCGGAGGTTTGGGACTTGAGAGAGTTTAGCAAGTTTTTGTGCCAAATTTAGTGAACAAAATGATTTTTCTCTCTCTTCAATCTATTTATAGACCATCTTGGTGAATGTATGATCTGATTTGTGGCTTGTTGCTGGCCATTTTGTGCATGTGGAGTTGTTGGTTTGGTAAACCACCTCCCCTAATTGTCAAAACCTATAAGCTAGCCTTTTTAATGCTAAAATGGGCATAAGGGTCATTTCCTTAAATTTCTAAAAAAATTGCTTTAGGGTTAGGGTTTAGACATTTTAGTGCTTAGGGTTTAATATTTAACCCTTAAAGATTTAGCAATTAGGGTTTATTACAAAAATAATAATATAAAATAACTAAATTTTAGTTTCTAAATTTTGAAAATAATTACTTTATTAATTAAAGTAAGTTTGTAATTATCTAACAAATGGACATTAGGGTTTAGAACATATAATTATTGTTTACTTTGATAATTTAGCAATTAGGGTTTACTCTTTCGGTAATTAGGTTACCAAATTACAATTAGGGTTTTCAATTACTAAATTAGGGTTTCAGTTTAGTAATTAGGATTTAACAATTTAGGTTTTCTAAATTTAATAATTATAAACACCATACTTGTTAATTAATCACATTATCAATAATCACCAACAATCTCAAACTCTAATTTCAAATTAGGGTTACTAATTATAGCAATTAGGGTTTCCAAAATTTTAATTAGGGTTTACCTAATTAATACATTAAATACATGACATAATTAATATTATATTATTATTCTCATACCTTGACAATAATCCAAAATTAGGGTTTGGATTCCATATCTGATTATTCTTTCATATTTAACCTTGAGAATTAAGGTAAAATATTTAACTTAATAATCTGTACAAAAATTCATATAATAAAATAATTATTATATTTATTCAAAAAATCACTTCATTTATTATTTAAATAATATATGATTATATATTCATGGAAAATAATTAATAAAAATATTTCTATTTTAAAATTAATTATTATAAAAATATACTTTATAATAATCAATAATTCTAGAATAAATTTACTTGTAAATATTCATGTAATAAATATATTTTTATTTATCACATAAATACATATACACATAATCTTGTACAAATCCTCATCCTTAAAATAAAAAAAAAATTATACGCAAAATTTAAGATTTATTTATATAGAAAATATCGGATTGTCACATTCACCCTCCCTTATAAGGATTCCGTCCCCGGAATCACCACTTAAAAAAAAAACTACACATAACTGGGTACATAGCATACACAATCTTCGCAAGTAGATCTCGATCAACTTTGATCGAACCGATCTTTAACTAATCAAATTAAGCTTGTCTTTCTGATTAAACGGAAATTTGATTTCTAAAAGAACTCAAATTCCTCCCTCAAAATTTCTTTATAAAACAATTTACTATAAATAGAAAAATTATAAATAAACAATTAAAAGTTATTCGAATATTACCTGGAACTGCATTGCCAGCTGCCATCGTGTCTTGAACCGTCATGTTGAAGACCCTTGATGTTGACTTTGTTGGTTTATTCGATGATGTCGGTCCTGTGATTGCTAATGTTCCACTACCCTTACCAGTATTCACACTACCTGCCTCTACCCTCCTATTTGGACAATCCTTCACCCTGTGCTCCATTGATCCGCAAATAAAATAACCACTGTTCATTCTAGGATTGGGGCAGTTGGGAGAGATATGGCCCTCCTGCCCACATTTATAACACACAAATTTCCCTTTCAAACACTCCCTAGAGTGGTTCTTTCCACAATTTCCACACTGCACCCCTGGCTTCTTAACACCTTCCTGTTTAACCTGGACATTGCCAATGTAGTTTCCCTTTCTTTTTCCATCAGCACTCCTGCTTCCGCTATTAATTCTCACCTTCTCAGCTCCTTCGACCTTGCCCTTGTTCTTCTTCTCCTTATTGTAGAGGCTCATAGCCTCACTTCCCTCTTCCGCAATTATCGCCTTCTCCAAGAGTGCTGCAAATGTTGGAATCTGCAACACTGCCACCTTGTTATAGAGCCAGGGTTTTAATCCCAGCTCAAATCTCCTCGCCTTCTTAGCCTCCGTATCGACTTGATGCGGAGAAAACCTAGCTAACTCATTGAATTTCTCGGCATATTATGCCACTGACATATCCCCTTGCTTCAACTCCAGAAATTTTACCTCCATTCTAGACTGCATACTGGCTTAAAAATAATTCTCGAAAAATAAAGTCTTAAATCTATCCAACGCTACCACACCTGCTCCTGCCCTCATCTGATTCGCTTCCCACCAGAAATTTGCCTCACCCTTCATCATGTAGGTGGCAAAAGAGGTCTTTTGGCCCTCAGCTACCCTAGCTATTATAAACGCCTTCTCAATTTCCCTAATCCAAGTTTGGGCTTCTACAGGGTCATTCGTACCTTTGAATTCTGGCGCTAGGACCCCCTTGAAGTCTTTAACGTTTGACGTTCGATAATCTGGTTGATCATTCGCAGCTGGTATTCCATTCTGCACAGCTTTAGTATTCCGTATCGTATCGGGTCTGGTTGTCCTCCAGCTTTGTTAACAGGTTCTTCTGCCCTTTAGTTTTACTTTCATCTTGACGGCATTTTCATAAATTATTCTTTACATTCTAATCCTTATCGTATACGTTTAAACTTATTAAACTTGTTTCATAACTCAAACTTTGATTCATATTCATTCATTGCTTTCAAAATATTTTACATATCATAGCACATAGTGCTTTAAACATCAGTTATCCCATTGTGACTACAAAAGTCGGGATTTACATCACCACTTGCACAAAAGTTTTATAATAATGCATTACACAGACATACTAAGCACACATATAATATTAAACACGCTTACACAACATAACCTATACTACCTATTCCCTAAGCCCTTTTTCTTGGACATTCATATGCTCGATGTCCTTCCATCCCACAATTAAAACATCCACCTTTCTTATAGTCGGGGCAACGATGTGACGCCCCCAAATTCGTATAATCATTGATTACAGAACTTGGTGCTCACGATACAACATACACCATCATCTAACTAAGTAAACCTTAACAATAAGGAATAATAATATTTATCCGGGTTCCAAATCGCCGCGGATCCGGTATACTAATTCTATCACTATTTGCGGAAGATATAAACATATCTTGTTTATACATTAAACTTTACACATCAGTCCCAAGGTCTACAACCTTTACTTAATGCATACCTTCAATATTAAAAAGGTTTACAATGTTATTTTCAATAGAAAATTTATAGACTTAACTGCAACATAAATTAATCTTGCACTTTGACTTTGCTTCTGACCTTATTCAAGCTTTCTCCTTAATCTGAAAATTTTATCATGATATAGCAAGGGTGAGCAACAAATTTTGCCCAGCAAGTATAAATTCAATTAAGGATATATCATGATCGAAAGAATTGAACAATAAGTTGGCTAACTTTCTACAATATATATACATTGCGAAAGAGCATGAATAAATTTTCATAGTTGAACGAATAATGAACATGAATAAATCAACTGTTCCATCATTTGATCCAATGTTTTTCAAGAAAATAGAAGTGTAAACATCAGCACGAAGTCAATAAATTTCGAAAGTCTAGCATAGCTAGTAGATTTAGAGTACATATGCTTCCACCATCAACTCCACTTTCTATAATGATCCATTGCTTAATAGGTCTATCTATTCTTATCATCCTCAATACTCCATTTACACTTATCTATACCCAGTTCGTCAAACTTACCACACGTTATGAGTTCAGGAACTTGCCACAATCATATGAGTTTAAGAACTTATCCTAGTCAGACCATAGGCGTCCATTCGCTGAGGGGTTCAAAAATATACCATATAATTATGAGTCACGAACCTACCATAAGTATGAGTTTTAAGAACTCGCAACTTAACCTTATATCCTCTACCTATTCGTTATACACATAAGAAAAGAATCACCTTCTCAACATACATATAGCAAATAGCGTGACATTACGTTCCAATGATTATCAATGTCAGAAACTAAGTGGTTGTTAAACCAAACTCGGCCACTAATCAATATAGGAAGCTAAGCGGACAATTCCCCGCCCATACAAAGAATTTGTCAACCTAACCACTCTATCAACCAGGAAGCTAAGTGATTCTAAAACCAAGTACAAATTCCCCGCCCATACAAGGAATCATACAACTCAGCTACTGATCTGAGTCCTCAATTGAAAACTCACATACTCTTAACTTTCTCTTTTCTTAATACGGATTTTTTTTTAATCCGTATCTTAACATTTACCACTCTTTTCTGAGTTTACATTGTACCATTTCATAGTACCTTCTCTTTATAGCATAAAGCTATATCATTCCAATCACTTAACAAATCATATGTCATTCAATGATTTAATCTGATCACGTGGTGATCTTATTTTTGTAATCATTTCTCCTTATGCTTACGATCGTTTTATTTTACGATCTTCTTATTCTTCTCCTTAATCATATTATATTATGATTTTATTTGCACTTTTCATCTTATAGACATAGTCTATTTATTTTCACTTTTCATCTCTATTACTGGAGTTAGGTAACTCCAGATTCTTATCCTTATAACTCTTTAAGATTCTTCTTTGAATCTTCTTTATCTTTCTCTTTACTGAATGATGAATTTCCAAAAATTCATCTCTTATCGCTTAAACTCTATTTGAGTTTATTACTTATCATCTTCGCGGTTATAGCCTAAGGTACACCTACCTAAGGTTTATAACCTACAACTCTGATACCAACTTGTGACGCCCCCAAATTCGTATAATCATCGATTATAGAACTTGGTGCTCACGATACAACATACACCATCATCTAACTAAGTAAACCTTAACAATAAGGAATAATAATATTTATCCGGGTTCCAAATCGCCGCGGATCCGGTATACTAATTCTATCACTATTTGCGGAAGATATAAACATATCTTGTTTATACATTAAACTTTACACATCAGTCCCAAGGTCTACAACCTTTACTTAATACATACCTTCAATATTAAAAAGGTTTACAATGTTATTTTCAATAGAAAATTTATAGACTTAACTGCAACATAAATTAATCTTGCACTTTGACTTTGCTTCTGACCTTATTCAAGTTTTCTCCTTAATCTGAAAATTTTATCATGATATAGCAAGGGTGAGCAACAAATTTTTCCCAGCAAGTATAAATTCAATTAAGGATATATCATGATCGAAAGAATTGAACAATAAGTTGGCTAACTTTCTACAATATATATACATTGCGAAAGAGCATGAATAAATTTTCATAGTTGAACGAATAATGAACATGAATAAATCAACTGGACCAAATGGTAATGAAGGTGATCAGCCTTTCATACCTGATGAATTCATGAAATGTGCACATAGTGAGAATCAATAATTCATAGACATGGTATAATCAGCAATGATTAACCCCAAGCATATTTCAAAAATATCAATTCGAGATCGAGTTAGAGAACTTGCCTGTACCATTGATTACCGTTATGCAACCTATATCGCTTTTTCTGAAGACCTAATATAGATAATACCGATCTCCAAATATTAGAATATCATCACAGTATAGTACTGTAAAATACAGTTATAATATAACCTAACAAATTACCGCATAATCCTATCAGTCTATAAAATACCTAAAATTCGGTATCAAGTCAAACTATTTCAGTCTGAGTTGAATTCGGTATAATTTCTGACATCCCAAAAAGTCTAGTCAGATAATTCATGAGTCTAATTTCCATAAGACTTTGCCTAAATGCTTTACATTTACCTTAGATAATTTCATTTTCAGTCAAAATATTTTTCAATGACTTATAATAATTTTCAGATAATTATTATCATTTATCATGATTTTTCAATCATTAATATCATATTAATATGAATTAAATACTACTTAATTCCATTGTCATTAATATTAATTTATTAATGAAATTCATTACAAAATATTAAAAGTCATAAAAATAACTTAAAATATTTCCTTACACTTTAATATAATTTCAAATGATTTTTAAAGTATTAAAATCATTTTTATGTAATTTATTTAATATACTAATTAAATAAATTAACTATCATTAATATTTAAAAATATGAAAATATCAGTGAAATACATTTCAAATTATTAAAAACCCATTTTTAGGCTTTAAAATAATTTTTACAAATTTATTATGAATTTCTAATATTTATTTTCTATTTATTCTATAATTTTCGTTTAAAGTTAGAGTCCTCCACAGAAACACTTGTAGACGGTGATCTACAAGTCCGATTTGGGCCCACTTGGTATTGTTAGAACCGTGACTTTCCGAGCTACGTTTTAAGCTCAAAAAACGGTCCATTTGCCACAGTATAGCACCCTGAAAACAGGACACTACCGACTGACCATTACATGCCTTGTAAACATTTTCAGTATTGGAGTCTTTTACAGAAACGCTTGAATTACGAGATCCACGACTCCGATTGAGGCCCAATCAAACTCGTTGGATCCGTATCTTCTTGAACTACAGTTTTCAGTTATCAAACACCAAATTCCAATCTGTCTAGGTCCCTGAAATCAGCTCCAAAGTGACTGGTCCGCAAGGTTTTCTTCAACAGTTGGTTCATTTTCCAGATTTAGGGTCCTTAACGGAAACGCTTATAAAACGAAATCTACAAATCGGATTTAGGTCCAATAGGTATCGTTGGATTCGTAATTTCCTGAACTACAGTTTCCATGTATCAAACATATATTTTGGTTCTGTTTTGGTCCTGGAAAAATGGACAGAAGTGACTGATTAGTAGCTTGTGTTCAACATTTAAGGTGGTTTGGGATTTAATTCATAACTTGCTCATTTCTTAACATATTTGAGTGATTCCAAAGGATTTTTACCCTTAACTCATGTATCTAGCATGCTAACATGTTTTAAACCATTAATCACATGAACCCAAAGAATCTAACATAAAAAATATATATAGCATACAAAGGAAAGTTTTTTCTTAAACCTTTTGGTACAAAACTTGATTTCCTCACTTTGGATCTAACTTTTGATTTCAAAAATACTTTGATACACATATAAAATACCAATACTCATGTAAATCATGAGTTTTTAATGATCCAAAACAAAAGTTGCTTGGTTCATAAAGATCTAACAAAAAGAGCACAAAAAGTGAAAACTTTCATTTTCTTACCTTTTTCTTCTTGCAAGCCTTCTTGATCCTTCAAAGTAGCTTTTGATTTTAAGTTGTATGAAGATCCAAGACCCCTCCTAGACTCCCTATAACTACCGAAATAGGCAGCCTCCTTTCTCTCTCTATTGTTCTTAGTTTAGACTTATGTTAACATAACTTAGTGTATATACAATATACATATAACACATATAATTATAGAATATGTAACTCCCAATATAATTACATATACTTATTATCAATTTAATATGTAGGTTACAAAAATTAGAATTTTTTAATGCCCTAAGGCTTGTTTGGCAAAACCATATTAAAATAATGACTTAATCATTCCTTAAGCCTTTTTGGCAAAACCAGATTAAAATAAGAATTTCAAAAGCTCTAAGCTTTTGTTTGGTAAACTCAAATTAAAACTCTTTTAATAAATATAGTTTATTGTTTACTTAGATTTTCATATCCAATCTTAATTAAATAAACTAATTACCACATACTAAATAAATTTCCCACTTAACTAAATATCACAAAATTATAATTTCATTATAATTTTATTTAACAATTAATATATCACTTTAATTATTAAATTACGACATCAATATAGCAACTCATGTAGTCTTTAACAACTCTCTAACTGTTAAATTGAATTAGAGTATTATCTAATTCACAAATATATACTAACAACAATCACATAAATAAAATATGTATTTAATTTAATAAATATTTTAAATTACAAATAAAATTTTGGATTGTTACATCATTCCCTTCTTACAAGGATTCTGTCCCCAGAATCACAACTCAAATAATTCATTCGTCACATTCTTCCTTCCTTATAAGGATTCCGTCCTCGGAATCACCGAAACCCTACTTTACTCAGGTTTTCATCAAATCTTTTCATTGAATAAGTTCAACACATGACCTTAATATAGGTTTTATATTTCCTACTACATTTATTTCTTCAACAAATTCTAGGCTTTATTTCATAACTTTCACTTTAACTCAATTATATTCTGAATATTATATATTCTTTAATCCATTTATTTCCTTTTCTAAATATTGTTATCATAAACACTCGGGATATTACATTCACCCCTTCTTCTAAGAATTTCGTCCTCGAAATTTTTTTGACTTACTAATTTTCATTCATTCCATTTATCAAAATAGATTTTATGTTAATATCTATTTATTCATTAGGTTCTGCAACCAAACTCTTTCTCTACGGATCCTTCTAAGATCATTATATTCCTCACTTCATCCTCTTTTAAGAGTTTCACATTTCTCTTCTTTCTGAAATTTCATTTCTTTCTTGAAATTATAATGCTTTGCTTAATTGTCTCATCCTTTCCACTTTTACCTTTCAGAATAACAAGAATCTTCCTCAATTGCTCAATAATTGGGAAGCGATATGAATAAAAGGAATTTAAAAGTTTCCAAATCATGCTGAGGGGTCATAAGACCTTGAACTATGTCCCAAGGTTATCAAGTATCTCGACTTGAACCTTTAACAGTCATAAGACTATACGGACCTTGAACTCTTCTCCAGGTTTAACAGTGCATCACCACCATAAACCATCTTTAACAGAATGTTTAGCAATCACACAGACTGAAAATACTCTCTGCAAGTACTCTAGGTGATCAGCCTATCGTACCCCTACGTCGTGCACAACGTATTACATCTTAACATCGTAACGACTATATGCGTTACTTTCGTAACCATTGTCTCCGATAACATGTCCCCTCTTTATAGGGTTGTTCACCTCAGCTTTTCAACATCTGAATCTGCACCGAAATAATTTGGTTTGGCATAACTTCTCAAGAAATACTTGAATTTTATGAACATCTTTCAATATTCGTCTAGCTGAATCAAATAGCATAGACTTCTACAACAATTCAAACATCAATCGAAATGTACATATACACGTATATATATATTCTCATATCTTAAAGAAATCTCAAAAATCTTTTTATGACGTCATGATATCGCACTGTATTTACAGTCCGTTTGAGGATTCCGTCATTTTGTGACTTTGTCATACTACATCATACCATAGTGGGCTGACGATCCTTAGATCACATCCAACACTAGGTAATACCGCATTGATGACTCCATCGTTTTTATCATCTTTACACCAGGTTACATGATGCATTAATGATATAAAATACATTTTGATATATTACAAATCATTTTTGTCTAGCCGAAGCAATTAGCATAAACATACGAATAACAGTATTGTTGTTAAAACTCATTGGTTCCATCATTTGATCCAATGTTTTTCAAGAAAATAGAAGTGTAAACATCAGCACGAAGTCAATAAATTTCGAAAGTCTAGCATAGCTAGTAGATTTAGAGTACATATGCTTCCACCATCAACTCCACTTTCTATAATGATCCATTGCTTAATAGGTCTATCTATTCTTATCATCCTCAATACTCCATTTACACTTATCTATACCCAGTTCGTCAAACTTACCACACGTTATGAGTTCAGGAACTTGCCACAATCATATGAGTTTAAGAACTTATCCTAGTCAGACCATAGGCGTCCATTCGCTGAGGGGTTCAAAAATATACCATATAATTATGAGTCACGAACCTACCATAAGTATGAGTTTTAAGAACTCGCAACTTAACCTTATATCCTCTACCTATTCGTTATACACATAAGAAAAGAATCACCTTCTCAACATACATATAGCAAATAGCGTGACATTACGTTCCAATGATTATCAATGTCAGAAACTAAGTGGTTGTTAAACCAAACTCGGCCACTAATCAATATAGGAAGCTAAGCGGACAATTCCCCGCCCATACAAAGAATTTGTCAACCTAACCACTCTATCAACCAGGAAGCTAAGTGATTCTAAAACCAAGTACAAATTCCCCGCCCATACAAGGAATCATACAACTCAGCTACTGATCTGAGTCCTCAATTGAAAACTCACATACTCTTAACTTTCTCTTTTCTTAATACGGATTTTTTTTTAATCCGTATCTTAACATTTACCACTCTTTTCTGAGTTTACATTGTACCATTTCATAGTACCTTCTCTTTATAGCATAAAGCTATATCATTCCAATCACTTAACAAATCATATGTCATTCAATGATTTAATCTGATCACGTGGTGATCTTATTTTTGTAATCATTTCTCCTTATGCTTACGATCGTTTTATTTTACGATCTTCTTATTCTTCTCCTTAATCATATTATATTATGATTTTATTTGCACTTTTCATCTTATAGACATAGTCTATTTATTTTCACTTTTCATCTCTATTACTGGAGTTAGGTAACTCCAGATTCTTATCCTTATAACTCTTTAAGATTCTTCTTTGAATCTTCTTTATCTTTCTCTTTACTGAATGATGAATTTCCAAAAATTCATCTCTTATCGCTTAAACTCTATTTGAGTTTATTACTTATCATCTTCGCGGTTATAGCCTAAGGTACACCTACCTAAGGTTTATAACCTACAACTCTGATACCAACTTGTGACGCCCCCAAATTCGTATAATCATCGATTACAGAACTTGGTGCTCACGATACAACATACACCATCATCTAACTAAGTAAACCTTAACAATAAGGAATAATAATATTTATCCGGGTTCCAAATCGCCGCGGATCCGGTATACTAATTCTATCACTATTTGCGGAAGATATAAACATATCTTGTTTATACATTAAACTTTACACATCAGTCCCAAGGTCTACAACCTTTACTTAATACATACCTTCAATATTAAAAAGGTTTACAATGTTATTTTCAATAGAAAATTTATAGACTTAACTGCAACATAAATTAATCTTGCACTTTGACTTTGCTTCTGACCTTATTCAAGTTTTCTCCTTAATCTGAAAATTTTATCATGATATAGCAAGGGTGAGCAACAAATTTTTCCCAGCAAGTATAAATTCAATTAAGGATATATCATGATCGAAAGAATTGAACAATAAGTTGGCTAACTTTCTACAATATATATACATTGCGAAAGAGCATGAATAAATTTTCATAGTTGAACGAATAATGAACATGAATAAATCAACTGGACCAAATGGTAATGAAGGTGATCAGCCTTTCATACCTGATGAATTCATGAAATGTGCACATAGTGAGAATCAATAATTCATAGACATGGTATAATCAGCAATGATTAACCCCAAGCATATTTCAAAAATATCAATTCGAGATCGAGTTAGAGAACTTGCCTGTACCATTGATTACCGTTATGCAACCTATATCGCTTTTTCTGAAGACCTAATATAGATAATACCGATCTCCAAATATTAGAATATCATCACAGTATAGTACTGTAAAATACAGTTATAATATAACCTAACAAATTACCGCATAATCCTATCAGTCTATAAAATACCTAAAATTCGGTATCAAGTCAAACTATTTCAGTCTGAGTTGAATTCGGTATAATTTCTGACATCCCAAAAAGTCTAGTCAGATAATTCATGAGTCTAATTTCCATAAGACTTTGCCTAAATGCTTTACATTTACCTTAGATAATTTCATTTTCAGTCAAAATATTTTTCAATGACTTATAATAATTTTCAGATAATTATTATCATTTATCATGATTTTTCAATCATTAATATCATATTAATATGAATTAAATACTACTTAATTCCATTGTCATTAATATTAATTTATTAATGAAATTCATTACAAAATATTAAAAGTCATAAAAATAACTTAAAATATTTCCTTACACTTTAATATAATTTCAAATGATTTTTAAAGTATTAAAATCATTTTTATGTAATTTATTTAATATACTAATTAAATAAATTAACTATCATTAATATTTAAAAATATGAAAATATCAGTGAAATACATTTCAAATTATTAAAAACCCATTTTTAGGCTTTAAAATAATTTTTACAAATTTATTATGAATTTCTAATATTTATTTTCTATTTATTCTATAATTTTCGTTTAAAGTTAGAGTCCTCCACAGAAACACTTGTAGACGGTGATCTACAAGTCCGATTTGGGCCCACTTGGTATTGTTAGAACCGTGACTTTCCGAGCTACGTTTTAAGCTCAAGAAACGGTCCATTTGGCACAGTATAGCACCCTGAAAACAGGACACTACCGACTGACCATTACATGCCTTGTAAACATTTTCAGTATTGGAGTCTTTTACAGAAACGCTTGAATTACGAGATCCACGACTCCGATTGAGGCCCAATCAAACTCGTTGGATCCGTATCTTCTTGAACTACAGTTTTCAGTTATCAAACACCAAATTCCAATCTGTCTAGGTCCCTGAAATCAGCTCCAAAGTGACTGGTCCGCAAGGTTTTCTTCAACAGTTGGTTCATTTTCCAGATTTAGGGTCCTTAACGGAAACGCTTATAAAACGAAATCTACAAATCGGATTTAGGTCCAATAGGTATCGTTGGATTCGTAATTTCCTGAACTACAGTTTCCATGTATCAAACATATATTTTGGTTCTGTTTTGGTCCCGGAAAAATGGACAGAAGTGACTGATTAGTAGCTTGTGTTCAACAGTTAAGGTGGTTTGGGATTTAATTCATAACTTGCTCATTTCTTAACATATTTGAGTGATTCCAAAGGATTTTTACCCTTAACTCATGTATCTAGCATGCTAACATGTTTTAAACCATTAATCACATGAACCCAAAGAATCTAACATAAAAAATATATATAGCATACAAAGGAAAGTTTTTTCTTAAACCTTTTGGTACAAAACTTGATTTCCTCACTTTGGATCTAACTTTTGATTTCAAAAATACTTTGATACACATATAAAATACCAATACTCATGTAAATCATGAGTTTTTAATGATCCAAAACAAAAGTTGCTTGGTTCATAAAGATCTAACAAAAAGAGCACAAAAAGTGAAAACTTTCATTTTCTTACCTTTTTCTTCTTGCAAGCCTTCTTGATCCTTCAAAGTAGCTTTTGATTTTAAGTTGTATGAAGATCCAAGACCCCTCCTAGACTCCCTATAACTACCGAAATAGGCAGCCTCCTTTCTCTCTCTATTGTTCTTAGTTTAGACTTATGTTAACATAACTTAGTGTATATACAATATACATATAACACATATAATTATAGAATATGTAACTCCCAATATAATTACATATACTTATTATCAATTTAATATGTAGGTTACAAAAATTAGAATTTTTTAATGCCCTAAGGCTTGTTTGGCAAAACCATATTAAAATAATGACTTAATCATTCCTTAAGCCTTTTTGGCAAAACCAGATTAAAATAAGAATTTCAAAAGCTCTAAGCTTTTGTTTGGTAAACTCAAATTAAAACTCTTTTAATAAATATAGTTTATTGTTTACTTAGATTTTCATATCCAATCTTAATTTAATAAACTAATTACCACATACTAAATAAATTTCCCACTTAACTAAATATCACAAAATTATAATCTCATTATAATTTTATTTAACAATTAATATATCACTTTAATTATTAAATTACGACATCAATATAGCAACTCATGTAGTCTTTAACAACTCTCTAACTGTTAAATTGAATTAGAGTATTATCTAATTCACAAATATATACTAACAACAATCACATAAATAAAATATGTATTTAATTTAATAAATATTTTAAATTACAAATAAAATTTTGGATTGTTACATCATTCCCTTCTTACAAGGATTCTGTCCCCAGAATCACAACTCAAATAATTCATTCGTCACATTCTTCCTTCCTTATAAGGATTCCGTCCTCGGAATCACCGAAACCCTACTTTACTCAGGTTTTCATCAAATCTTTTCATTGAATAAGTTCAACACATGACCTTAATATAGGTTTTATATTTCCTACTACATTTATTTCTTCAACAAATTCTAGGCTTTATTTCATAACTTTCACTTTAACTCAATTATATTCTGAATATTATATATTCTTTAATCCATTTATTTCCTTTTCTAAATATTGTTATCATAAACACTCGGGATATTACATTCACCCCTTCTTCTAAGAATTTCGTCCTCGAAATTTTTTTGACTTACTAATTTTCATTCATTCCATTTATCAAAATAGATTTTATGTTAATATCTATTTATTCATTAGGTTCTGCAACCAAACTCTTTCTCTACGGATCCTTCTAAGATCATTATATTCCTCACTTCATCCTCTTTTAAGAGTTTCACATTTCTCTTCTTTCTGAAATTTCATTTCTTTCTTGAAATTATAATGCTTTGCTTAATTGTCTCATCCTTTCCACTTTTACCTTTCAGAATAACAAGAATCTTCCTCAATTGCTCAATAATTGGGAAGCGATATGAATAAAAGGAATTTAAAAGTTTCCAAATCATGCTGAGGGGTCATAAGACCTTGAACTATGTCCCAAGGTTATCAAGTATCTCGACTTGAACCTTTAACAGTCATAAGACTATACGGACCTTGAACTCTTCTCCAGGTTTAACAGTGCATCACCACCATAAACCATCTTTAACAGAATGTTTAGCAATCACACAGACTGAAAATACTCTCTGCAAGTACTCTAGGTGATCAGCCTGTCGTACCCCTACGTCGTGCACAACGTATTACATCTTAACATCGTAACGACTATATGCGTTACTTTCGTAACCATTGTCTCCGATAACATGTCCCCTCTTTATAGGGTTGTTCACCTCAGCTTTTCAACATCTGAATCTGCACCGAAATAATTTGGTTTGGCATAACTTCTCAAGAAATACTTGAATTTTATGAACATCTTTCAATATTCGTCTAGCTGAATCAAATAGCATAGACTTCTACAACAATTCAAACATCAATCGAAATGTACATATACACGTATATATATATTCTCATATCTTAAAGAAATCTCAAAAATCTTTTTATGACGTCATGATATCGCACTGTATTTACAGTCCGTTTGAGGATTCCGTCATTTTGTGACTTTGTCATACTACATCATACCATAGTGGGCTGACGATCCTTAGATCACATCCAACACTAGGTAATACCGCATTGATGACTCCATCGTTTTTATCATCTTTACACCAGGTTACATGATGCATTAATGATATAAAATACATTTTGATATATTACAAATCATTTTTGTCTAGCCGAAGCAATTAGCATAAACATACGAATAACAGTATTGTTGTTAAAACTCATTGGTTCCATCATTTGATCCAATGTTTTTCAAGAAAATAGAAGTGTAAACATCAGCACGAAGTCAATAAATTTCGAAAGTCTAGCATAGCTAGTAGATTTAGAGTACATATGCTTCCACCATCAACTCCACTTTCTATAATGATCCATTGCTTAATAGGTCTATCTATTCTTATCATCCTCAATACTCCATTTACACTTATCTATACCCAGTTCGTCAAACTTACCACACGTTATGAGTTCAGGAACTTGCCACAATCATATGAGTTTAAGAACTTATCCTAGTCAGACCATAGGCGTCCATTCGCTGAGGGGTTCAAAAATATACCATATAATTATGAGTCACGAACCTACCATAAGTATGAGTTTTAAGAACTCGCAACTTAACCTTATATCCTCTACCTATTCGTTATACACATAAGAAAAGAATCACCTTCTCAACATACATATAGCAAATAGCGTGACATTACGTTCCAATGATTATCAATGTCAGAAACTAAGTGGTTGTTAAACCAAACTCGGCCACTAATCAATATAGGAAGCTAAGCGGACAATTCCCCGCCCATACAAAGAATTTGTCAACCTAACCACTCTATCAACCAGGAAGCTAAGTGATTCTAAAACCAAGTACAAATTCCCCGCCCATACAAGGAATCATACAACTCAGCTACTGATCTGAGTCCTCAATTGAAAACTCACATACTCTTAACTTTCTCTTTTCTTAATACGGATTTTTTTTTAATCCGTATCTTAACATTTACCACTCTTTTCTGAGTTTACATTGTACCATTTCATAGTACCTTCTCTTTATAGCATAAAGCTATATCATTCCAATCACTTAACAAATCATATGTCATTCAATGATTTAATCTGATCACGTGGTGATCTTATTTTTGTAATCATTTCTCCTTATGCTTACGATCGTTTTATTTTACGATCTTCTTATTCTTCTCCTTAATCATATTATATTATGATTTTATTTGCACTTTTCATCTTATAGACATAGTCTATTTATTTTCACTTTTCATCTCTATTACTGGAGTTAGGTAACTCCAGATTCTTATCCTTATAACTCTTTAAGATTCTTCTTTGAATCTTCTTTATCTTTCTCTTTACTGAATGATGAATTTCCAAAAATTCATCTCTTATCGCTTAAACTCTATTTGAGTTTATTACTTATCATCTTCGCGGTTATAGCCTAAGGTACACCTACCTAAGGTTTATAACCTACAACTCTGATACCAACTTGTGACGCCCCCAAATTCGTATAATCATCGATTACAGAACTTGGTGCTCACGATACAACATACACCATCATCTAACTAAGTAAACCTTAACAATAAGGAATAATAATATTTATCCGGGTTCCAAATCGCCGCGGATCCGGTATACTAATTCTATCACTATTTGCGGAAGATATAAACATATCTTGTTTATACATTAAACTTTACACATCAGTCCCAAGGTCTACAACCTTTACTTAATACATACCTTCAATATTAAAAAGGTTTACAATGTTATTTTCAATAGAAAATTTATAGACTTAACTGCAACATAAATTAATCTTGCACTTTGACTTTGCTTCTGACCTTATTCAAGTTTTCTCCTTAATCTGAAAATTTTATCATGATATAGCAAGGGTGAGCAACAAATTTTTCCCAGCAAGTATAAATTCAATTAAGGATATATCATGATCGAAAGAATTGAACAATAAGTTGGCTAACTTTCTACAATATATATACATTGCGAAAGAGCATGAATAAATTTTCATAGTTGAACGAATAATGAACATGAATAAATCAACTGGACCAAATGGTAATGAAGGTGATCAGCCTTTCATACCTGATGAATTCATGAAATGTGCACATAGTGAGAATCAATAATTCATAGACATGGTATAATCAGCAATGATTAACCCCAAGCATATTTCAAAAATATCAATTCGAGATCGAGTTAGAGAACTTGCCTGTACCATTGATTACCGTTATGCAACCTATATCGCTTTTTCTGAAGACCTAATATAGATAATACCGATCTCCAAATATTAGAATATCATCACAGTATAGTACTGTAAAATACAGTTATAATATAACCTAACAAATTACCGCATAATCCTATCAGTCTATAAAATACCTAAAATTCGGTATCAAGTCAAACTATTTCAGTCTGAGTTGAATTCGGTATAATTTCTGACATCCCAAAAAGTCTAGTCAGATAATTCATGAGTCTAATTTCCATAAGACTTTGCCTAAATGCTTTACATTTACCTTAGATAATTTCATTTTCAGTCAAAATATTTTTCAATGACTTATAATAATTTTCAGATAATTATTATCATTTATCATGATTTTTCAATCATTAATATCATATTAATATGAATTAAATACTACTTAATTCCATTGTCATTAATATTAATTTATTAATGAAATTCATTACAAAATATTAAAAGTCATAAAAATAACTTAAAATATTTCCTTACACTTTAATATAATTTCAAATGATTTTTAAAGTATTAAAATCATTTTTATGTAATTTATTTAATATACTAATTAAATAAATTAACTATCATTAATATTTAAAAATATGAAAATATCAGTGAAATACATTTCAAATTATTAAAAACCCATTTTTAGGCTTTAAAATAATTTTTACAAATTTATTATGAATTTCTAATATTTATTTTCTATTTATTCTATAATTTTCGTTTAAAGTTAGAGTCCTCCACAGAAACACTTGTAGACGGTGATCTACAAGTCCGATTTGGGCCCACTTGGTATTGTTAGAACCGTGACTTTCCGAGCTACGTTTTAAGCTCAAGAAACGGTCCATTTGCCACAGTATAGCACCCTGAAAACAGGACACTACCGACTGACCATTACATGCCTTGTAAACATTTTCAGTATTGGAGTCTTTTACAGAAACGCTTGAATTACGAGATCCACGACTCCGATTGAGGCCCAATCAAACTCGTTGGATCCGTATCTTCTTGAACTACAGTTTTCAGTTATCAAACACCAAATTCCAATCTGTCTAGGTCCCTGAAATAAGCTCCAAAGTGACTGGTCCGCAAGGTTTTCTTCAACAGTTGGTTCATTTTCCAGATTTAGGGTCCTTAACGGAAACGCTTATAAAACGAAATCTACAAATCGGATTTAGGTCCAATAGGTATCGTTGGATTCGTAATTTCCTGAACTACAGTTTCCATGTATCAAACATATATTTTGGTTCTGTTTTGGTCCCGGAAAAATGGACAGAAGTGACTGATTAGTAGCTTGTGTTCAACAGTTAAGGTGGTTTGGGATTTAATTCATAACTTGCTCATTTCTTAACATATTTGAGTGATTCCAAAGGATTTTTACCCTTAACTCATGTATCTAGCATGCTAACATGTTTTAAACCATTAATCACATGAACCCAAAGAATCTAACATAAAAAATATATATAGCATACAAAGGAAAGTTTTTTCTTAAACCTTTTGGTACAAAACTTGATTTCCTCACTTTGGATCTAACTTTTGATTTCAAAAATACTTTGATACACATATAAAATACCAATACACATGTAAATCATGAGTTTTTAATGATCCAAAACAAAAGTTGCTTGGTTCATAAAGATCTAACAAAAAGAGCACAAAAAGTGAAAACTTTCATTTTCTTACCTTTTTCTTCTTGCAAGCCTTCTTGATCCTTCAAAGTAGCTTTTGATTTTAAGTTGTATGAAGATCCAAGACCCCTCCTAGACTCCCTATAACTACCGAAATAGGCAGCCTCCTTTCTCTCTCTATTGTTCTTAGTTTAGACTTATGTTAACATAACTTAGTGTATATACAATATACATATAACACATATAATTATAGAATATGTAACTCCCAATATAATTACATATACTTATTATCAATTTAATATGTAGGTTACAAAAATTAGAATTTTTTAATGCCCTAAGGCTTGTTTGGCAAAACCATATTAAAATAATGACTTAATCATTCCTTAAGCCTTTTTGGCAAAACCAGATTAAAATAAGAATTTCAAAAGCTCTAAGCTTTTGTTTGGTAAACTCAAATTAAAACTCTTTTAATAAATATAGTTTATTGTTTACTTGGATTTTCATATCCAATCTTAATTAAATAAACTAATTACCACATACTAAATAAATTTCCCACTTAACTAAATATCACAAAATTATAATCTCATTATAATTTTATTTAACAATTAATATATCACTTTAATTATTAAATTACGACATCAATATAGCAACTCATGTAATCTTTAACAACTCTCTAACTGTTAAATTGAATTAGAGTATTATCTAATTCACAAATATATACTAACAACAATCACATAAATAAAATATGTATTTAATTTAATAAATATTTTAAATTACAAATAAAATTTTGGATTGTTACATCATTCCCTTCTTACAAGGATTCTGTCCCCAGAATCACAACTCAAATAATTCATTCGTCACATTCTTCCTTCCTTATAAGGATTCCGTCCTCGGAATCACCGAAACCCTACTTTACTCAGGTTTTCATCAAATCTTTTCATTGAATAAGTTCAACACATGACCTTAATATAGGTTTTATATTTCCTACTACATTTATTTCTTCAACAAATTCTAGGCTTTATTTCATAACTTTCACTTTAACTCAATTATATTCTGAATATTATATATTCTTTAATCCATTTATTTCCTTTTCTAAATATTGTTATCATAAACACTCGGGATATTACATTCACCCCTTCTTCTAAGAATTTCGTCCTCGAAATTTTTTTGACTTACTAATTTTCATTCATTCCATTTATCAAAATAGATTTTATGTTAATATCTATTTATTCATTAGGTTCTGCAACCAAACTCTTTCTCTACGGATCCTTCTAAGATCATTATATTCCTCACTTCATCCTCTTTTAAGAGTTTCACATTTCTCTTCTTTCTGAAATTTCATTTCTTTCTTGAAATTATAATGCTTTGCTTAATTGTCTCATCCTTTCCACTTTCACCTTTCAGAATAACAAGAATCTTCCTCAATTGCTCAATAATTGGGAAGCGATATGAATAAAAGGAATTTAAAAGTTTCCAAATCATGCTGAGGGGTCATAAGACCTTGAACTATGTCCCAAGGTTATCAAGTATCTCGACTTGAACCTTTAACAGTCATAAGACTATACGGACCTTGAACTCTTCTCCAGGTTTAACAGTGCATCACCACCATAAACCATCTTTAACAGAATGTTTAGCAATCACACAGACTGAAAACACTCTCTGCAAGTACTCTAGGTGATCAGCCTATCGTACCCCTACGTCGTGCACAACGTATTACATCTTAACATCGTAACGACTATATGCGTTACTTTCGGAACCATTGTCTCCGATAACATGTCCCCTTTTTATAGGGTTGTTCACCTCAGCTTTTCAACATCTGAATCTGCACCGAAATAATTTGGTTTGGCATAACTTCTCAAGAAATACTTGAATTTTATGAACATCTTTCAATATTCGTCTAGCTGAATCAAATAGCATAGACTTCTACAACAATTCAAACATCAATCGAAATGTACATATACACGTATATATATATTCTCATATCTTAAAGAAATCTCAAAAATCTTTTTATGACGTCATGATATCGCACTGTATTTACAGTCCGTTTGAGGATTCCGTCATTTTGTGACTTTGTCATACTACATCATACCATAGTGGGCTGACGATCCTTAGATCACATCCAACACTAGGTAATACCGCATTGATGACTCCATCGTTTTTATCATCTTTACACCAGGTTACATGATGCATTAATGATATAAAATACATTTTGATATATTACAAATCATTTTTGTCTAGCCGAAGCAATTAGCATAAACATACGAATAACAGTATTGTTGTTAAAACTCATTGGTTCCATCATTTGATCCAATGTTTTTCAAGAAAATAGAAGTGTAAACATCAGCACGAAGTCAATAAATTTCGAAAGTCTAGCATAGCTAGTAGATTTAGAGTACATATGCTTCCATCAACTCCACTTTCTATAATGATCCATTGCTTAATAGGTCTATCTATTCTTATCATCCTCAATACTCCATTTACACTTATCTATACCCAGTTCGTCAAACTTACCACACGTTATGAGTTCAGGAACTTGCCACAATCATATGAGTTTAAGAACTTATCCTAGTCAGACCATAGGCGTCCATTCGCTGAGGGGTTCAAAAATATACCATATAATTATGAGTCACGAACCTACCATAAGTATGAGTTTTAAGAACTCGCAACTTAACCTTATATCCTCTACCTATTCGTTATACACATAAGAAAAGAATCACCTTCTCAACATACATATAGCAAATAGCGTGACATTACGTTCCAATGATTATCAATGTCAGAAACTAAGTGGTTGTTAAACCAAACTCGGCCACTAATCAATATAGGAAGCTAAGCGGACAATTCCCCGCCCATACAAAGAATTTGTCAACCTAACCACTCTATCAACCAGGAAGCTAAGTGATTCTAAAACCAAGTACAAATTCCCCGCCCATACAAGGAATCATACAACTCAGCTACTGATCTGAGTCCTCAATTGAAAACTCACATACTCTTAACTTTCTCTTTTCTTAATACGGATTTTTTTTAATCCGTATCTTAACATTTACCACTCTTTTCTGAGTTTACATTGTACCATTTCATAGTACCTTCTCTTTATAGCATAAAGCTATATCATTCCAATCACTTAACAAATCATATGTCATTCAATGATTTAATCTGATCACGTGGTGATCTTATTTTTGTAATCATTTCTCCTTATGCTTACGATCGTTTTATTTTACGATCTTCTTATTCTTCTCCTTAATCATATTATATTATGATTTTATTTGCACTTTTCATCTTATAGACATAGTCTATTTATTTTCACTTTTCATCTCTATTACTGGAGTTAGGTAACTCCAGATTCTTATCCTTATAACTCTTTAAGATTCTTCTTTGAATCTTCTTTATCTTTCTCTTTACTGAATGATGAATTTCCAAAAATTCATCTCTTATCGCTTAAACTCTATTTGAGTTTATTACTTATCATCTTCGCGGTTATAGCCTAAGGTACACCTACCTAAGGTTTATAACCTACAACTCTGATACCAACTTGTGACGCCCCCAAATTCGTATAATCATCGATTATAGAACTTGGTGCTCACGATACAACATACACCATCATCTAACTAAGTAAACCTTAACAATAAGGAATAATAATATTTATCCGGGTTCCAAATCGCCGCGGATCCGGTATACTAATTCTATCACTATTTGCGGAAGATATAAACATATCTTGTTTATACATTAAACTTTACACATCAGTCCCAAGGTCTACAACCTTTACTTAATACATACCTTCAATATTAAAAAGGTTTACAATGTTATTTTCAATAGAAAATTTATAGACTTAACTGCAACATAAATTAATCTTGCACTTTGACTTTGCTTCTGACCTTATTCAAGTTTTCTCCTTAATCTGAAAATTTTATCATGATATAGCAAGGGTGAGCAACAAATTTTTCCCAGCAAGTATAAATTCAATTAAGGATATATCATGATCGAAAGAATTGAACAATAAGTTGGCTAACTTTCTACAATATATATACATTGCGAAAGAGCATGAATAAATTTTCATAGTTGAACGAATAATGAACATGAATAAATCAACTGGACCAAATGGTAATGAAGGTGATCAGCCTTTCATACCTGATGAATTCATGAAATGTGCACATAGTGAGAATCAATAATTCATAGACATGGTATAATCAGCAATGATTAACCCCAAGCATATTTCAAAAATATCAATTCGAGATCGAGTTAGAGAACTTGCCTGTACCATTGATTACCGTTATGCAACCTATATCGCTTTTTCTGAAGACCTAATATAGATAATACCGATCTCCAAATATTAGAATATCATCACAGTATAGTACTGTAAAATACAGTTATAATATAACCTAACAAATTACCGCATAATCCTATCAGTCTATAAAATACCTAAAATTCGGTATCAAGTCAAACTATTTCAGTCTGAGTTGAATTCGGTATAATTTTTGACATCCCAAAAAGTCTAGTCAGATAATTCATGAGTCTAATTTCCATAAGACTTTGCCTAAATGCTTTACATTTACCTTAGATAATTTCATTTTCAGTCAAAATATTTTTCAATGACTTATAATAATTTTCAGATAATTATTATCATTTATCATGATTTTTCAATCATTAATATCATATTAATATGAATTAAATACTACTTAATTCCATTGTCATTAATATTAATTTATTAATGAAATTCATTACAAAATATTAAAAGTCATAAAAATAACTTAAAATATTTCCTTACACTTTAATATAATTTCAAATGATTTTTAAAGTATTAAAATCATTTTTATGTAATTTATTTAATATACTAATTAAATAAATTAACTATCATTAATATTTAAAAATATGAAAATATCAGTGAAATACATTTCAAATTATTAAAAACCCATTTTTAGGCTTTAAAATAATTTTTACAAATTTATTATGAATTTCTAATATTTATTTTCTATTTATTCTATAATTTTCGTTTAAAGTTAGAGTCCTCCACAGAAACACTTGTAGACGGTGATCTACAAGTCCGATTTGGGCCCACTTGGTATTGTTAGAACCGTGACTTTCCGAGCTACGTTTTAAGCTCAAGAAACGGTCCATTTGGCACAGTATAGCACCCTGAAAACAGGACACTACCGACTGACCATTACATGCCTTGTAAACATTTTCAGTATTGGAGTCTTTTACAGAAACGCTTGAATTACGAGATCCACGACTCCGATTGAGGCCCAATCAAACTCGTTGGATCCGTATCTTCTTGAACTACAGTTTTCAGTTATCAAACACCAAATTCCAATCTGTCTAGGTCCCTGAAATCAGCTCCAAAGTGACTGGTCCGCAAGGTTTTCTTCAACAGTTGGTTCATTTTCCAGATTTAGGGTCCTTAACGGAAACGCTTATAAAACGAAATCTACAAATCGGATTTAGGTCCAATAGGTTTCGTTGGATTCGTAATTTCCTGAACTACAGTTTCCATGTATCAAACATATATTTTGGTTCTGTTTTGGTCCCGGAAAAATGGACAGAAGTGACTGATTAGTAGCTTGTGTTCAACAGTTAAGGTGGTTTGGGATTTAATTCATAACTTGCTCATTTCTTAACATATTTGAGTGATTCCAAAGGATTTTTACCCTTAACTCATGTATCTAGCACGCTAACATGTTTTAAACCATTAATCACATGAACCCAAAGAATCTAACATAAAAAATATATATAGCATACAAAGGAAAGCTTTTTCTTAAACCTTTTGGTACAAAACTTGATTTCCTCACTTTGGATCTAACTTTTGATTTCAAAAATACTTTGATACACATATAAAATACCAATACTCATGTAAATCATGAGTTTTTAATGATCCAAAACAAAAGTTGCTTGGTTCATAAAGATCTAACAAAAAGAGCACAAAAAGTGAAAACTTTCATTTTCTTACCTTTTTCTTCTTGCAAGCCTTCTTGATCCTTCAAAGTAGCTTTTGATTTTAAGTTGTATGAAGATCCAAGACCCCTCCTAGACTCCCTATAACTACCGAAATAGGCAGCCTCCTTTCTCTCTCTATTGTTCTTAGTTTAGACTTATGTTAACATAACTTAGTGTATATACAATATACATATAACACATATAATTATAGAATATGTAACTCCCAATATAATTACATATACTTATTATCAATTTAATATGTAGGTTACAAAAATTAGAATTTTTTAATGCCCTAAGGCTTGTTTGGCAAAACCATATTAAAATAACGACTTAATCATTCCTTAAGCCTTTTTGGCAAAACCAGATTAAAATAAGAATTTCAAAAGCTCTAAGCTTTTGTTTGGTAAACTCAAATTAAAACTCTTTTAATAAATATAGTTTATTGTTTACTTCGATTTTCATATCCAATCTTAATTAAATAAACTAATTACCACATACTAAATAAATTTCCCACTTAACTAAATATCACAAAATTATAATCTCATTATAATTTTATTTAACAATTAATATATCACTTTAATTATTAAATTACGACATCAATATAGCAACTCATGTAGTCTTTAACAACTCTCTAACTGTTAAATTGAATTAGAGTATTATCTAATTCACAAATATATACTAACAACAATCACATAAATAAAATATTTATTTAATTTAATAAATATTTTAAATTACAAATAAAATTTTGGATTGTTACAAACGAGGAGAGGTATGTCCCTCTCGGCCGCAAATATAACATATCTTCTTCCCTTTCTTCTTATCAGTTTTTCCTACTTCAGGGTCTTCTATCTTTCTTTTTCCCTTATCTCTTGGGGCTGCACACGAAGTGTTGCTTGAGGCTCTCATCTGATCAATTTGAATTTTAAGATTATCCTGTTCTTCTATTGTTTCTATTAATGCCTGACGCAGTTGACTATTCAATAGCTTTTCTATCTCCCACAGCCTTTCCAGAGAAGAAACCTTGTTCCTCAGATTCTGTACCTCCGTTGATGCTTGTTCAGCTTCAACTTTAGTGTCTGAATCACTATCTGTTAGCTCCACCATTTCCGGATCTGGTACTATGTTTTCTATGATGACCACTTCATCCAAGTTGTTTTCATTGTGAGCTTCTATTTCAGCTATTGGCTTCGATATCAGCTCAGGTGTATGGGTTTGATTCTTCTTCATGTTATAAGCATATAACAAGCCTTTTCCACCCGACAACTACACACAAAAATTATCTTGATTAGCATATAATATATACACACAGCACATAATAGTTTTATAAGTTATCTTTTATTTTGTTTGACGATGAATTTATCCAATCCATCTTTCTTTAAACTCTATATGAGTTATTTATATTTTCAACATTTCCCTCTGTTCTAAGGTTATAGCCTAAAGTCTAACCCACCTAAGGTTTCTAACCCTATAGCTCTGATACCATCCTGTAAAGTCCCCGAACCCGGATACTTGAAACCCGAACTCGGTACTTTACGATACCATTTCTATGAGCGGAATACTACTAATAATAATAACAATAATATAAATCTTAAACTTAAATTTATAAATACATCAGATTCTTTCTCCCAGGTACGTAACCTTTAAACATTCATTACATGTCATAACATATATAAATATATATATCATAGTCTTCATAATCTAAAACTATTACAAACAGTAGCATCTAAAGTCATTCAGCAACTTTTCCTTTTCCTTTGTTCTTGACAGATCCTTCTGGTCCTTCACACTTAGCTGAAAACATTTAAATTAAGCAAGGATGAGCATTTGATTGCCCAACAAGTATTATATATATATAGGCTGAAAGAATTTAAATGTTTTCTTTATAATATTCTTCTACAACTAGTCAGTAGTTGTGAAGTAATCTGTACCAATAATAATAACATAACAACCCTCTTTCAAATTTTTGAAACTACGTATTGACTATACATGGGGTTTCTGTGACATACTATGAACATTGTTTTTCATTTTTGAAAAGTTTGAACAGAAATTCATCTGTAAACCGTCATGACTTACGGGCACGGAGGGTGATCAACCCCGTTGTACCCTGTATTGATCAATACTACATGTATAAGAACGATGTTATCGTTCACTCTGTCTGCCTTGGGCGCATAAAAATTTTCCCATTATCGGGATGTTCATACCTGTCGGGTTTTCAAAACAAAGGTCTTATATAATTCAACATATATATATATATATATATATATATATATATATATATATATATATATATATATATATCAAAGGTATATCAACATGCACTTGAATACAATGATTATCCAAGTGGGGACACTTGTATAACCATTTATAGAAATTAACGAACAGAATATATATTCGAATTATCATATACTAACATGTTGATAATCAAAGGGTGTATATAATATAGATTTAACAATCTGTATATAATAATAATTCTGAACTTCTCACTTCTGACCATTGCATAAAGAAAATACAAAGTTAGGATACTTGTCTGATGCGCTGCTTACACTTTGCAACTTAGTTTTATCTTTTATGAAATCACCTAACACTAATAAGATTATTTTACTGATTAGTATATCATACCGTAACACATAACACTGCCTATTGCAGTCAGCACATTCCCTATTCACATTATCACACATGATCAACAATTGTTGACTCATAATCAAACATCAACACCTTCCTAATCACATTGTCATACAACCTTGATAACCATTGAATCACAAATAAACAGTTAATTAACCAATTTATCTAAGTCCAGATCAATTTCTGATCTACGTCGGTCTACCGACAGCTTTATCGGTTAAATATCGAGTCTAAGACTCTAATTCGTAGTTCAATATCCATTTGGATAACTTAAACATCAGTCGCACTATTTTTCATAGCCTTATAATAATTATTAAATAATTATTATCATTTATTATAATTTTTGAAATATCAGAATCATTATTAAATGATTTAAACAATTCTATTATCATTAATATTTAAGTAATATTAAACTATTAATGAAACCATTGCCAAAATATTAAAGTTATGTATAATAACTCAAAATATTTTTAAAGTATTTATAATACCCTTAAATGATTTTTAAAATATTTAAAATTATTATTAAATAATTACCATTAATATTTAAATATTAATGAACTATTTATCCAAATATTAAAAATCAATAATTATAACTTAAAATATTTTTAAATCATTAATATCCTTTTTAAATAAATAAAACCATTTTTAAACTATTTATTTAATATAATTATTAAATAAATTTAATATCATTAAATAATCATTAATATTAAATTATTAATGAAATTATCCATTAAATATTAAAAGTTATATTTTATAACTTAAAATATCTTTAAACACTTTATTTTCATTTAAAATGATTATTATAAAAATAAAATCATTTTTAAACTAAATTATTTAATATAATTATTAAATAACTTTATTATCATTAATCATAATTAATTAATGAAATTTACCTTTAAATATTAAAAGTTATATTTTATAACTTAAAATATTTTTAAATACCTTATTATTATTTAAAATGATTTTTAATATAATAAATTCATTTTTAATTCATTTATCTAATTCATTTAATAAATAACTTAATTATCATTAATATTAATTTATTAATAAAAATTATCACATAATATTAAAAGGTATCAAAAATAACTTAAATTATTTTCTTATACCATAATATAATTTTAAATGATTTTTCAAATATTAAAATAATTTTTAAATAATTTATTTAATATTATAATTAAATAAATTAATTACTTTTAATATTCCCAAAAATATTAAATATTTATGAAATATATTTAAAATAATTAAAAACTAATTTTCAGAATTTAAAATAATTTTTAATAATTTATTTTGTATTTTTAATAATTAAAAACTATTTTTTTCTATTTATTAATTAATTTGTGAAAATTATAATTAAAACTGTCGCTAAAGGCCTATAGCGACACTTTCTGTCGCTATAGGTGTTCTTGAGCTACCCAGAAATTTTCCGGCAGTGGCCAGGGGCTAGGTTGACCATGTATAACTTTCTTTACAAAATGTTTCTGGGCGATCTAGAACATACATATTGTAGTACTCATGTAATACTACAAGTAAATAACAAATTTCATGGTTAAACAACAACATATCTTGGAGAAATCAGCCATCAAAGTAGCTATCAACACTGTTTCTCACGAAGAACAGTTCGAGGTACCTACTTTGGACCTCTATAACTTGCAATCCGTGTAACCTTTTTGTGATCTATCACTTCCTGTGTGTATAACTCATGTAAGACTACAACTATAACACTCAACATACATATAAAAACAACGGATCCAACCGGAAACGATCGGTCAAAGTTCAGCACGGAAAACCTTCAAAAAAAATCTGGGTTCGCGGTTTTAGCAGTTTCGGTCAACGGGTTTTGACCATGAATAACTACCGATCTATAACAGATATGAGCTTGATTCTTTTTGCATATTACATACCACGTAACAAGCTATACATAACATCTTACAAACACTAAAAACACTAAATAATCACAGAGATATAAGGATTGACATTTGCCTAAAAATAACAGATTTCAGTATTTTTAAAAGTTGGAAAAACTTTGATTTTGAGCACTTTGATGTTATGGGTCATGAATCTAACAACCCAGATCATTAATACACTTCTTATTACACAACTTTGAACAATCAATTTCAACAATTAACATCAAATCAAAGGATTTCTTATTTTTGAGATTTTATACCTTTGATGAACGATTCTTGATTTTTGGCTTCCGATCTGTTGTTGATCTGTTATGGGTGATGGTGGGGCTTGATAAAGGAACTGAAATGCTAATGATTTTCGGAGGTTTGGGACTTGAGAGAGTTTAGCAAGTTTTTGTGCCAAATTTAGTGAACAAAATGATTTTTCTCTCTCTTCAATCTATTTATAGACCATCTTGGTGCATGTATGATCTGATTTGTGGCTTGTTGCTGACCATTTTGTGCATGTGGAGTTGTTGGTTTGGTAAACCACCTCCCCTAATTGTCAAAACCTATAAGCTAGCCTTTTTAATGCTAAAATGGGCATAAGGGTCATTTCCTTAAATTTCTAGAAAAATTGCTTTAGGGTTAGGGTTTAGACATTTTAGTGCTTAGGGTTTAATATTTAACCCTTAAAGATTTAGCAATTAGGGTTTATTACAAAAATAATAATATAAAATAACTAAATTTTAGTTTCTAAATTTTGAAAATAATTACTTTATTAATTAAAGTAAGTTTGTAATTATCTAACAAATGGACATTAGGGTTTAGAACATATAATTATTGTTTACTTTGATAATTTAGCAATTAGGGTTTACTCTTTCGGTAATTAGGTTACCAAATTACAATTAGGGTTTTCAATTACTAAATTAGGGTTTCAGTTTAGTAATTAGGATTTAACAATTTAGGTTTTCTAAATTTAATAATTATAAACACCATACTTGTTAATTAATCACATTATCAATAATCACCAACAATCTCAAACTCTAATTTCAAATTTGGGTTACTAATTATAGCAATTAGGGTTTCCAGAATTTTAATTAGGGTTTACCTAATTAATACATTAAATACATGACATAATTAATATTATATTATTATTCCCATACCTTGACAATAATCCAAAATTAGGGTTTGGATTCCATATCTGATTATTCTTTCATATTTAACCTTGATAATTAAGGTAAAATATTTAACTTAATAATCTGTACAAAAATTCATATAATAAAATAATTATTATATTTATTCAAAAAATCACTTCATTTATTATTTAAATAATATATGATTATATATTCATGGAAAATAATTAATAAAAATATTTCTATTTTAAAATTAATTATTATAAAAATATACTTTATAATAATCAATAATTCTAGAATAAATTTACTTGTAAATATTCATGTAATAAATATATTTTTATTTATCACATAAATACATATACACATAATCTTGTACAAATCCTCATCCTTAAAAAAAAAAAAAATTATACGCAAAATTTAAGATTTATTTATATAGAAAATATCGGGTTGTCACATTCACCCTCCCTTATAAGGATTCCGTCCCCGGAATCACCACTTAAAAAAAAAACTACACATAACTGGGTACATAGCATACACAATCTTCGCAAGTAGATCTCGATCAACTTTGATCGAACCGATCTTTAACTAATCAAATTAAGCTTGTCTTTCTGATTAAACGGAAATTTGATTTCTAAAAGAACTCAAATTCCTCCCTCAAAATTTCTTTATAAAACAATTTACTATAAATAGAAAAATTATAAATAAACAATTAAAAGTTATTCGAATATTACCTGGAACTGCATTGCCATCTGCCATCGTGTCTTGAACCGTCATGTTGAAGACCCTTGATGTTGACTTTGTTGGTTTATTCGATGATGTCGGTCCTGTGATTGCTAATGTTCCACTACCCTTACCAGTATTCACACTACCTGCCTCTACCCTCCTATTTGGACAATCCTTCACCCTGTGCTCCATTGATCCGCAAATAAAATAACCACTGTTCATTCTAGGATTGGGGCAGTTGGGAGAGATATGGCCCTCCTGCCCACATTTATAACACACAAATTTCCCTTTCAAACACTCCCCAGAGTGGTTCTTTCCACAATTTCCACACTGCACCCCTGGCTTCTTAACACCTTCCTGTTTAACCTGGACATTGCCAATGTAGTTTCCCTTTCTTTTTCCATCAGCACTCCTGCTTCCGCTATTAATTCTCACCTTCTCAGCTCCTTCGACCTTGCCCTTGTTCTTCTTCTCCTTATTGTAGAGGCTCATAGCCTCACTTCCCTCTTCCGCAATTATTGCCTTCTCCAAGAGTGCTGCAAATGTTGGAATCTGCAACACTGCCACCTTGTTATAGAGCCAGGGTTTTAATCCCAGCTCAAATCTCCTCGCCTTCCTAGCCTCCGTATCGACTTGATGCGGAGCAAACCTAGCTAACTCATTGAATTTCGCGGAATATTATGCCACTGACATATCCCCTTGCTTCAACTCCAGAAATTTTACCTCCATTCTAGACTGCATACTGGCTTAAAAATAATTCTCGAAAAATAAAGTCTTAAATCTATCCAACGCTACCACACCTGCTCCTGCCCTCATCTGATTCGCTTCCCACCAGAAATTTGCCTCACCCTTCATCATGTAGGTGGCAATAGAGGTCTTTTGGCCCTCAGCTACCCTAGCTATTATAAACGCCTTCTCAATTTCCCTAATCCAAGTTTAGGCTTCTACAGGGTCATTCGTACCTTTGAATTCTGGCGCTAGGACCCCCTTGAAGTCTTTAACGTTTGACGTTCGATAATCTGGTTGATCATTCGCAGCTGGTATTCCATTCTGCACAGCTTTAGTATTCCGTATCGTATCGGGTCTGGTTGTCCTCCAGCTTTGTTAACAGGTTCTTCTTCCCTTTAGTTTTACTTTCATCTTGACGGCATTTTCATAAATTATTCTTTACATTCTAATCCTTATCGTATACGTTTAAACTTATTAAACTTGTTTCATAACTCAAACTTTGATTCATATTCATTCATTGCTTTCAAAATATTTTACATATCATAGCACATAGTGCTTTAAACATCAGTTATCCCATTGTGACTACAAAAGTCGGGATTTACATCACCACTTGCACATAAGTTTTATAATAATGCATTACACAGACATACTAAGCACACATATAATATTAAACACGCTTACACAACATAACCTATACTACCTATTCCCTAAGCCCTTTTTCTTGGACATTCATATGCTCGATGTCCTTCCATCCCACAATTAAAACATCCACCTTTCTTATAGTCGGGGCAACGATGTGACGCCCCCAAATTCGTATAATCATCGATTACAGAACTTGGTGCTCACGATACAACATACACCATCATCTAACTAAGTAAACCTTAACAATAAGGAATAATAATATTTATCCGAGTTCCAAATCGCCGCGGATCCGGTATACTAATTCTATCACTATTTGCGGAAGATATAAACATATCTTGTTTATACATTAAACTTTACACATCAGTCCCAAGGTCTACAACCTTTACTTAATGCATACCTTCAATATTAAAAAGGTTTACAATGTTATTTTCAATAGAAAATTTATAGACTTAACTGCAACATAAATTAATCTTGCACTTTGACTTTGCTTCTGACCTTATTCAAGCTTTCTCCTTAATCTGAAAATTTTATAATGATATAGCAAGGGTGAGCAACAAATTTTGCCCAGCAAGTATAAATTCAATTAAGGATATATCATGATCGAAAGAATTGAACAATAAGTTGGCTAACTTTCTACAATATATATACATTGCGAAAGAGCATGAATAAATTTTCATAGTTGAACGAATAATGAACATGAATAAATCAACTGGACCAAATGGTAATGAAGGTGATCAGCCTTTCATACCTGATGAATACATGAAATGTGCACAGAGTGAGAATCAATAATTCATAGACATGGTATAATCAGCAATGATTAACCCCAAGCATATTTCAAAAATATCAATTCGAGATCGAGTTAGAGAACTTGCCTGTACCATTGATTACCGTTATGCAACCTATATCGCTTTTTCTGAAGACCTAATATAGATAATACCGATCTCCAAATATTAGAATATCATCATAGTATAGTACTGTAAAATACAGTTATAATATAACCTAACAAATTACCGCATAATCCTATCAGTCTATAAAATACCTAAAATTCGGTATCAAGTCAAACTATTTCAGTCTGAGTTGAATTCGGTATAATTTCTGACATCCCAAAAAGTCTAGTCAGATAATTCATGAGTCTAATTTCCATAAGACTTTGCCTAAATGCTTTACATTTACCTTAGATAATTTCATTTTCAGTCAAAATATTTTTCAATGACTTATAATAATTTTCAGATAATTATTATCATTTATCATGATTTTTCAATCATTAATATCATATTAATATGAATTAAATACTACTTAATTCCATTGTCATTAATATTAATTTATTAATGAAATTCATTACAAAATATTAAAAGTCATAAAAATAACTTAAAATATTTCCTTACACTTTAATATAATTTCAAATGATTTTTAAAGTATTAAAATCATTTTTATGTAATTTATTTAATATACTAATTAAATAAATTAACTATCATTAATATTTAAAAATATGAAAATATCAGTGAAATACATTTCAAATTATTAAAAACCCATTTTTAGGCTTTAAAATAATTTTTACAAATTTATTATGAATTTCTAATATTTATTTTCTATTTATTCTATAATTTTCGTTTAAAGTTAGAGTCCTCCACAGAAACACTTGTAGACGGTGATCTACAAGTCCGATTTGGGCCCACTTGGTATTGTTAGAACCGTGACTTTCCGAGCTACGTTTTAAGCTCAAGAAACGGTCCATTTGCCACAGTATAGCACCCTGAAAACAGGACACTACCGACTGACCATTACATGCCTTGTAAACATTTTCAGTATTGGAGTCTTTTACAGAAACGCTTGAATTACGAGATCCACGACTCCGATTGAGGCCCAATCAAACTCGTTGGATCCGTATCTTCTTGAACTACAGTTTTCAGTTATCAAACACCAAATTCCAATCTGTCTAGGTCCCTGAAATCAGCTCCAAAGTGACTGGTCCGCAAGGTTTTCTTCAACAGTTGGTTCATTTTCCAGATTTAGGGTCCTTAACGGAAACGCTTATAAAACGAAATCTACAAATCGGATTTAGGTCCAATAGGTATCGTTGGATTCGTAATTTCCTGAACTACAGTTTCCATGTATCAAACATATATTTTGGTTCTGTTTTGGTCCCGGAAAAATGGACAGAAGTGACTGATTAGTAGCTTGTGTTCAACAGTTAAGGTGGTTTGGGATTTAATTCATAACTTGCTCATTTCTTAACATATTTGAGTGATTCCAAAGGATTTTTACCCTTAACTCATGTATCTAGCATGCTAACATGTTTTAAACCATTAATCACATGAACCCAAAGAATCTAACATAAAAAATATATATAGCATACAAAGGAAAGCTTTTTCTTAAACCTTTTGGTACAAAACTTGATTTCCTCACTTTGGATCTAACTTTTGATTTCAAAAATACTTTGATACACATATAAAATACCAATACTCATGTAAATCATGAGTTTTTAATGATCCAAAACAAAAGTTGCTTGGTTCATAAAGATCTAACAAAAAGAGCACAAAAAGTGAAAACTTTCATTTTCTTACCTTTTTCTTCTTGCAAGCCTTCTTGATCCTTCAAAGTAGCTTTTGATTTTGAGTTGTATGAAGATCCAAGACCCCTCCTAGACTCCCTATAACTACCGAAATAGGCAGCCTCCTTTCTCTCTCTATTGTTCTTAGTTTAGACTTATGTTAACATAACTTAGTGTATATACAATATACATATAACACATATAATTATAGAATATGTAACTCCCAATATAATTACATATACTTATTATCAATTTAATATGTAGGTTACAAAAATTAGAATTTTTTAATGCCCTAAGGCTTGTTTGGCAAAATCATATTAAAATAATGACTTAATCATTCCTTAAGCCTTTTTGGCAAAACCAGATTAAAATAAGAATTTCAAAAGCTCTAAGCTTTTGTTTGGTAAACTCAAATTAAAACTCTTTTAATAAATATAGTTTATTGTTTACTTGGATTTTCATATCCAATCTTAATTAAATAAACTAATTACCACATACTAAATAAATTTCCCACTTAACTAAATATCACAAAATTATAATCTCATTATAATTTTATTTAACAATTAATATATCACTTTAATTATTAAATTACGACATCAATATAGCAACTCATGTAATCTTTAACAACTCTCTAACTGTTAAATTGAATTAGAGTATTATCTAATTCACAAATATATACTAACAACAATCACATAAATAAAATATGTATTTAATTTAATAAATATTTTAAATTACAAATAAAATTTTGGATTGTTACATCATTCCCTTCTTACAAGGATTCTGTCCCCAGAATCACAACTCAAATAATTCATTCGTCACATTCTTCCTTCCTTATAAGGATTCCGTCCTCGGAATCACCGAAACCCTACTTTACTCAGGTTTTCATCAAATCTTTTCATTGAATAAGTTCAACACATGACCTTAATATAAGTTTTATATTTCCTACTACATTTATTTCTTCAACAAATTCTAGGCTTTATTTCATAACTTTCACTTTAACTCAATTATATTCTGAATATTATATATTCTTTAATCCATTTATTTCATTTTCTAAATATTGTTATCATAAACACTCGGGATATTACATTCACCCCTTCTTCTAAGAATTTCGTCCTCGAAATTTTTTTGACTTACTAATTTTCATTCATTCCATTTATCAAAATAGATTTTATGTTAATATCTATTTATTCATTAGGTTCTGCAACCAAACTCTTTCTCTACGGATCCTTCTAAGATCATTATATTCCTCACTTCATCCTCTTTTAAGAGTTTCACATTTCTCTTCTTTCTAAAATTTCATTTCTTTCTTGAAATTATAATGCTTTACTTAATTGTCTCATCCTTTCCACTTTCACCTTTCAGAATAACAAGAATCTTCCTCAATTGCTCAATAATTGGGAAGCGATATGAATAAAAGGAATTTAAAAGTTTCCAAATCATGTTGAGGGGTCATAAGACCTTGAACTATGTCCCAAGGTTATCAAGTATCTCGACTTGAACCTTTAACAGTCATAAGACTATACGGACCTTGAACTCTTCTCCAGGTTTAACAGTGCATCACCACCATAAACCATCTTTAACAGAATGTTTAGCAATCACACAGACTGAAAACACTTTCTGCAAGTACTCTAGGTGATCAGCCTATCGTACCCCTACGTCGTGCACAACGTATTACATCTTAACATCGTAACGACTATATGCGTTACTTTCGGAACCATTGTCTCCGATAACATGTCCCCTTTTTATAGGGTTGTTCACCTCAGCTTTTCAACATCTGAATCTGCACCGAAATAATTTGGTTTGGCATAACTTCTCAAGAAATACTTGAATTTTATGAACATCTTTCAATATTCGTCTAGCTGAATCAAATAGCATAGACTTCTACAACAATTCAAACATCAATCGAAATGTACATATACACGTATATATATATATTCTCATATCTTAAAGAAATCTCAAAAATCTTTTTATGACGTCATGATATCGCACTGTATTTACAGTCCGTTTGAGGATTCCGTCATTTTGTGACTTTGTCATACTACATCATACCATAGTGGGCTGACGATCCTTAGATCACATCCAACACTAGGTAATACCGCATTGATGACTCCATCGTTTTTATCATCTTTACACCAGGTTACATGATGCATTAATGATATAAAATACATTTTGATATATTACAAATCATTTTTGTCTAGCCGAAGCAATTAGCATAAACATACGAATAACAGTATTGTTGTTAAAACTCATTGGTTCCATCATTTGATCCAATGTTTTTCAAGAAAATAGAAGTGTAAACATCAGCACGAAGTCAATAAATTTCGAAAGTCTAGCATAGCTAGTAGATTTAGAGTACATATGCTTCCACCATCAACTCCACTTTCTATAATGATCCATTGCTTAATAGGTCTATCTATTCTTATCATCCTCAATACTCCATTTACACTTATCTATACCCAGTTCGTCAAACTTACCACACGTTATGAGTTCAGGAACTTGCCACAATCATATGAGTTTAAGAACTTATCCTAGTCAGACCATAGGCGTCCATTCGCTGAGGGGTTCAAAAATATACCATATAATTATGAGTCACGAACCTACCATAAGTATGAGTTTTAAGAACTCGCAACTTAACCTTATATCCTCTACCTATTCGTTATACACATAAGAAAAGAATCACCTTCTCAACATACATATAGCAAATAGCGTGACATTACGTTCCAATGATTATCAATGTCAGAAACTAAGTGGTTGTTAAACCAAACTCGGCCACTAATCAATATAGGAAGCTAAGCGGATAATTCCCCGCCCATACAAAGAATTTGTCAACCTAACCACTCTATCAACCAGGAAGCTAAGTGATTCTAAAACCAAGTACAAATTCCCCGCCCATACAAGGAATCATACAACTCAGCTACTGATCTGAGTCCTCAATTGAAAACTCACATACTCTTAACTTTCTCTTTTCTTAATACGGATTTTTTTTTAATCCGTATCTTAACATTTACCACTCTTTTCTGAGTTTACATTGTACCATTTCATAGTACCTTCTCTTTATAGCATAAAGCTATATCATTCCAATCACTTAACAAATCATATGTCATTCAATGATTTAATCTGATCACGTGGTGATCTTATTTTTGTAATCATTTCTCCTTATGCTTACGATCGTTTTATTTTACGATCTTCTTATTCTTCTCCTTAATCATATTATATTATGATTTTATTTGCACTTTTCATCTTATAGACATAGTCTATTTATTTTCACTTTTCATCTCTATTACTGGAGTTAGGTAACTCCAGATTCTTATCCTTATAACTCTTTAAGATTCTTCTTTGAATCTTCTTTATCTTTCTCTTTACTGAATGATGAATTTCCAAAAATTCATCTATTATCGCTTAAACTCTATTTGAGTTTATTACTTATCATCTTCGCGGTTATAGCCTAAGGTACACCTACCTAAGGTTTATAACCTACAACTCTGATACCAACTTGTGACGCCCCCAAATTCGTATAATCATCGATTACAGAACTTGGTGCTCACGATACAACATACACCATCATCTAACTAAGTAAACCTTAACAATAAGGAATAATAATATTTATCCGGGTTCCAAATCGCCGCGGATCCGGTACACTAATTCTATCACTATTTGCGGAAGATATAAACATATCTTGTTTATACATTAAACTTTACACATCAGTCCCAAGGTCTACAACCTTTACTTAATACATACCTTCAATATTAAAAAGGTTTACAATGTTATTTTCAATAGAAAATTTATAGACTTAACTGCAACATAAATTAATCTTGCACTTTGACTTTGCTTCTGACCTTATTTAAGCTTTCTCCTTAATCTGAAAATTTTATCATGATATAGCAAGGGTGAGCAACAAATTTTGCCCAGCAAGTATAAATTCAATTAAGGATATATCATGATCGAAAGAATTGAACAATAAGTTGGCTAACTTTCTACAATATATATACATTGCGAAAGAGCATGAATAAATTTTCATAGTTGAACGAATAATGAACATGAATAAATCAACTGGACCAAATGGTAATGAAGGTGATCAGCCTTTCATACCTGATGAATACATGAAATGTGCACAGAGTGAAAATCAATAATTCATAGACATGGTATAATCAGCAATGATTAACCCCAAGCATATTTCAAAAATATCAATTCGAGATCGAGTTAGAGAACTTGCATGTACCATTGATTACCGTTATGCAACCTATATCGCTTTTTCTGAAGACCTAATATAGATAATACCGATCTCCAAATATTAGAATATCATCACAGTATAGTACTGTAAAATACAGTTATAATATAACCTAACAAATTACCGCATAATTCTATCAGTCTATAAAATACCTAAAATTCGGTATCAAGTCAAACTATTTCAGTCTGAGTTGAATTCGGTATAATTTCTGACATCCCAAAAAGTCTAGTCAGATAATTCATGAGTCTAATTTCCATAAGACTTTGCCTAAATGCTTTACATTTACCTTAGATAATTTCATTTTCAGTCAAAATATTTTTCAATGACTTATAATAATTTTCAGATAATTATTATCATTTATCATGATTTTTCAATCATTAATATCATATTAATATGAATTAAATACTACTTAATTCCATTGTCATTAATATTAATTTATTAATGAAATTCATTGCAAAATATTAAAAGTCATAAAAATAACTTAAAATATTTCCTTACACTTTAATATAATTTCAAATGATTTTTAAAGTATTAAAATCATTTTTATGTAATTTATTTAATATACTAATTAAATAAATTAACTATCATTAATATTTAAAAATATGAAAATATCAGTGAAATACATTTCAAATTATTAAAAACCCATTTTTAGGCTTTAAAATAATTTTTACAAATTTATTATGAATTTCTAATATTTATTTTCTATTTATTCTATAATTTTCGTTTAAAGTTAGAGTCCTCCACAGAAACACTTGTAGACGGTGATCTACAAGTCCGATTTGGGCCCACTTGGTATTGTTAGAACCGTGACTTTCCGAGCTACGTTTTAAGCTCAAGAAACGGTCCATTTGGCACAGTATAGCACCCTGAAAACAGGACACTACCGACTGACCATTACATGCCTTGTAAACATTTTCAGTATTGGAGTCTTTTACAGAAACGCTTGAATTACGAGATCCACGACTCCGATTGAGGCCCAATCAAACTCGTTGGATCCGTATCTTCTTGAACTACAGTTTTCAGTTATCAAACACCAAATTCCAATCTGTCTAGGTCCCTGAAATCAGCTCCAAAGTGACTGGTCCGCAAGGTTTTCTTCAACAGTTGGTTCATTTTCCAGATTTAGGGTCCTTAACGGAAACGCTTATAAAACGAAATCTACAAATCGGATTTAGGTCCAATAGGTATCGTTGGATTCGTAATTTCCTGAACTACAGTTTCCATGTATCAAACATATATTTTGGTTCTGTTTTGGTCCCGGAAAAATGGACAGAAGTGACTGATTAGTAGCTTGTGTTCAACAGTTAAGGTGGTTTGGGATTTAATTCATAACTTGCTCATTTCTTAACATATTTGAGTGATTCCAAAGGATTTTTACCCTTAACTCATGTATCTAGCATGCTAACATGTTTTAAACCATTAATCACATGAACCCAAAGAATCTAACATAAAAAATATATATAGCATACAAAGGAAAGCTTTTTCTTAAACCTTTTGGTACAAAACTTGATTTCCTCACTTTGGATCTAACTTTTGATTTCAAAAATACTTTGATACACATATAAAATACCAATACTCATGTAAATCATGAGTTTTTAATGATCCAAAACAAAAGTTGCTTGGTTCATAAAGATCTAACAAAAAGAGCACAAAAAGTGAAAACTTTCATTTTCTTACCTTTTTCTTCTTGCAAGCCTTCTTGATCCTTCAAAGTAGCTTTTGATTTTAAGTTGTATGAAGATCCAAGACCCCTCCTAGACTCCCTATAACTACCGAAATAGGCAGCCTCCTTTCTCTCTCTATTGTTCTTAGTTTAGACTTATGTTAACATAACTTAGTGTATATACAATATACATATAACACATATAATTATAGAATATGTAACTCCCAATATAATTACATATACTTATTATCAATTTAATATGTAGGTTACAAAAATTAGAATTTTTTAATGCCCTAAGGCTTGTTTGGCAAAACCATATTAAAATAATGACTTAATCATTTCTTAAGCCTTTTTGGCAAAACCAGATTAAAATAAGAATTTCAAAAGCTCTAAGCTTTTGTTTGGTAAACTCAAATTAAAACTCTTTTAATAAATATAGTTTATTGTTTACTTGGATTTTCATATCCAATCTTAATTAAATAAACTAATTACCACATACTAAATAAATTTCCCACTTAACTAAATATCACAAAATTATAATCTCATTATAATTTTATTTAACAATTAATATATCACTTTAATTATTAAATTACGACATCAATATAGCAACTCATGTAGTCTTTAACAACTCTCTAACTGTTAAATTGAATTAGAGTATTATCTAATTCACAAATATATACTAACAACAATCACATAAATAAAATATGTATTTAATTTAATAAATATTTTAAATTACAAATAAAATTTTGGATTGTTACATCATTCCCTTCTTACAAGGATTCTGTCCCCAGAATCACAACTCAAATAATTCATTCGTCACATTCTTCCTTCCTTATAAGGATTCCGTCCTCGGAATCACCGAAACCCTACTTTACTCAGGTTTTCATCAAATCTTTTCATTGAATAAGTTCAACACATGACCTTAATATAGGTTTTATATTTCCTACTACATTTATTTCTTCAACAAATTCTAGGCTTTATTTCATAACTTTCACTTTAACTCAATTATATTCTGAATATTATATATTCTTTAATCCATTTATTTCCTTTTCTAAATATTGTTATCATAAACACTCGGGATATTACATTCACCCCTTCTTCTAAGAATTTCGTCCTCGAAATTTTTTTGACTTACTAATTTTCATTCATTCCATTTATCAAAATAGATTTTATGTTAATATCTATTTATTCATTAGGTTCTGCAACCAAACTCTTTCTCTACGGATCCTTCTAAGATCATTATATTCCTCACTTCATCCTCTTTTAAGAGTTTCACATTTCTCTTCTTTCTGAAATTTCATTTCTTTCTTGAAATTATAATGCTTTGCTTAATTGTCTTATCCTTTCCACTTTCACCTTTCAGAATAACAAGAATCTTCCTCAATTGCTCAATAATTGGGAAGCGATATGAATAAAAGGAATTTAAAAGTTTCCAAATCATGCTGAGGGGTCATAAGACCTTGAACTATGTCCCAAGGTTATCAAGTATCTCGACTTGAACCTTTAACAGTCATAAGACTATACGGACCTTGAACTCTTCTCCAGGTTTAACAGTGCATCACCACCATAAACCATCTTTAACAGAATGTTTAGCAATCACACAGACTGAAAACACTCTCTGCAAGTACTCTAGGTGATCAGCCTATCGTACCCCTACGTCGTGCACAACGTATTACATCTTAACATCGTAACGACTATATGCGTTACTTTCGGAACCATTGTCTCCGATAACATGTCCCCTTTTTATAGGGTTGTTCACCTCAGCTTTTCAACATCTGAATCTGCACCGAAATAATTTGGTTTGGCATAACTTCTCAAGAAATACTTGAATTTTATGAACATCTTTCAATATTCGTCTAGCTGAATCAAATAGCATAGACTTCTACAACAATTCAAACATCAATCGAAATGTACATATACACGTATATATATATTCTCATATCTTAAAGAAATCTCAAAAATCTTTTTATGACGTCATGATATCGCACTGTATTTACAGTCCGTTTGAGGATTCCGTCATTTTGTGACTTTGTCATACTACATCATACCATAGTGGGCTGACGATCCTTAGATCACATCCAACACTAGGTAATACCGCATTGATGACTCCATCGTTTTTATCATCTTTACACCAGGTTACATGATGCATTAATGATATAAAATACATTTTGATATATTACAAATCATTTTTGTCTAGCCGAAGCAATTAGCATAAACATACGAATAACAGTATTGTTGTTAAAACTCATTGGTTCCATCATTTGATCCAATGTTTTTCAAGAAAATAGAAGTGTAAACATCAGCACGAAGTCAATAAATTTCGAAAGTCTAGCATAGCTAGTAGATTTAGAGTACATATGCTTCCACCATCAACTCCACTTTCTATAATGATCCATTGCTTAATAGGTCTATCTATTCTTATCATCCTCAATACTCCATTTACACTTATCTATACCCAGTTCGTCAAACTTACCACACGTTATGAGTTCAGGAACTTGCCACAATCATATGAGTTTAAGAACTTATCCTAGTCAGACCATAGGCGTCCATTCGCTGAGGGGTTCAAAAATATACCATATAATTATGAGTCACGAACCTACCATAAGTATGAGTTTTAAGAACTCGCAACTTAACCTTATATCCTCTACCTATTCGTTATACACATAAGAAAAGAATCACCTTCTCAACATACATATAGCAAATAGCGTGACATTACGTTCCAATGATTATCAATGTCAGAAACTAAGTGGTTGTTAAACCAAACTCGGCCACTAATCAATATAGGAAGCTAAGCGGACAATTCCCCGCCCATACAAAGAATTTGTCAACCTAACCACTCTATCAACCAGGAAGCTAAGTGATTCTAAAACCAAGTACAAATTCCCCGCCCATACAAGGAATCATACAACTCAGCTACTGATCTGAGTCCTCAATTGAAAACTCACATACTCTTAACTTTCTCTTTTCTTAATACGGATTTTTTTTTAATCCGTATCTTAACATTTACCACTCTTTTCTGAGTTTACATTGTACCATTTCATAGTACCTTCTCTTTATAGCATAAAGCTATATCATTCCAATCACTTAACAAATCATATGTCATTCAATGATTTAATCTGATCACGTGGTGATCTTATTTTTGTAATCATTTCTCCTTATGCTTACAATCGTTTTATTTTACGATCTTCTTATTCTTCTCCTTAATCATATTATATTATGATTTTATTTGCACTTTTCATCTTATAGACATAGTCTATTTATTTTCACTTTTCATCTCTATTACTGGAGTTAGGTAACTCCAGATTCTTATCCTTATAACTCTTTAAGATTCTTCTTTGAATCTTCTTTATCTTTCTCTTTACTGAATGATGAATTTCCAAAAATTCATCTATTATCGCTTAAACTCTATTTGAGTTTATTACTTATCATCTTCGCGGTTATAGCCTAAGGTACACCTACCTAAGGTTTATAACCTACAACTCTGATACCAACTTGTGACGCCCCCAAATTCGTATAATCATCGATTACAGAACTTGGTGCTCACGATACAACATACACCATCATCTAACTAAGTAAACCTTAACAATAAGGAATAATAATATTTATCCGGGTTCCAAATCGCCGCGGATCCGGTATACTAATTCTATCACTATTTGCGGATGATATAAACATATCTTGTTTATACATTAAACTTTACACATCAGTCCCAAGGTCTACAACCTTTACTTAATACATACCTTCAATATTAAAAAGGTTTACAATGTTATTTTCAATAGAAAATTTATAGACTTAACTGCAACATAAATTAATCTTGCACTTTGACTTTGCTTCTGACCTTATTCAAGCTTTCTCCTTAATCTGAAAATTTTATCATGATATAGCAAGGGTGAGCAACAAATTTTGCCCAGCAAGTATAAATTCAATTAAGGATATATCATGATCGAAAGAATTGAACAATAAGTTGGCTAACTTTCTACAATATATATACATTGCGAAAGAGCATGAATAAATTTTCATAGTTGAACGAATAATGAACATGAATAAATCAACTGGACCAAATGGTAATGAAGGTGATCAGCCTTTCATACCTGATGAATACATGAAATGTGCACAGAGTGAAAATCAATAATTCATAGACATGGTATAATCAGCAATGATTAACCCCAAGCATATTTCAAAAATATCAATTCGAGATCGAGTTAGAGAACACTCATGTACCATTGATTACCGTTATGCAACCTATATCGCTTTTTCTGAAGACCTAATATAGATAATACCGATCTCCAAATATTAGAATATCATCACAGTATAGTACTGTAAAATACAGTTATAATATAACCTAACAAATTACCGCATAATTCTATCAGTCTATAAAATACCTAAAATTCGGTATCAAGTCAAACTATTTCAGTCTGAGTTGAATTCGGTATAATTTCTGACATCCCAAAAAGTCTAGTCAGATAATTCATGAGTCTAATTTCCATAAGACTTTGCCTAAATGCTTTACATTTACCTTAGATAATTTCATTTTCAGTCAAAATATTTTTCAATGACTTATAATAATTTTCAGATAATTATTATCATTTATCATGATTTTTCAATCATTAATATCATATTAATATGAATTAAATACTACTTAATTCCATTGTCATTAATATTAATTTATTAATTAAATTCATTGCAAAATATTAAAAGTCATAAAAATAACTTAAAATATTTCCTTACACTTTAATATAATTTCAAATGATTTTTAAAGTATTAAAATCATTTTTATGTAATTTATTTAATATACTAATTAAATAAATTAACTATCATTAATATTTAAAAATATGAAAATATCAGTGAAATATATTTCAAATTATTAAAAACCCATTTTTAGGCTTTAAAATAATTTTTACAAATTTATTATGAATTTCTAATATTTATTTTCTATTTATTCTATAATTTTCGTTTAAAGTTAGAGTCCTCCACAGAAACACTTGTAGACGGTGATCTACAAGTCCGATTTGGGCCCACTTGGTATTGTTAGAACCGTGACTTTCCGAGCTACGTTTTAAGCTCAAGAAACGGTCCATTTGGCACAGTATAGCACCCTGAAAACAGGACACTACCGACTGACCATTACATGCCTTGTAAACATTTTCAGTATTGGAGTCTTTTACAGAAACGCTTGAATTACGAGATCCACGACTCCGATTGAGGCCCAATCAAACTCGTTAGATCCGTATCTTCTTGAACTACAGTTTTCAGTTATCAAACACCAAATTCCAATCTGTCTAGGTCCCTGAAATCAGCTCCAAAGTGACTGGTCCGCAAGGTTTTCTTCAACAGTTGGTTCATTTTCCAGATTTAGGGTCCTTAACGGAAACGCTTATAAAACGAAATCTACAAATCGGATTTAGGTCCAATAGGTATCGTTGGATTCGTAATTTCCTGAACTACAGTTTCCATGTATCAAACATATATTTTGGTTCTGTTTTGGTCCCGGAAAAATGGACAGAAGTGACTGATTAGTAGCTTGTGTTCAACAGTTAAGGTGGTTTGGGATTTAATTCATAACTTGCTCATTTCTTAACATATTTGAGTGATTCCAAAGGATTTTTACCCTTAACTCATGTATCTAGCACGCTAACATGTTTTAAACCATTAATCACATGAACCCAAAGAATCTAACATAAAAAATATATATAGCATACAAAGGAAAGCTTTTTCTTAAACCTTTTGGTACAAAACTTGATTTCCTCACTTTGGATCTAACTTTTGATTTCAAAAATACTTTGATACACATATAAAATACCAATACTCATGTAAATCATGAGTTTTTAATGATCCAAAACAAAAGTTGCTTGGTTCATAAAGATCTAACAAAAAGAGCACAAAAAGTGAAAACTTTCATTTTCTTACCTTTTTCTTCTTGCAAGCCTTCTTGATCCTTCAAAGTAGCTTTTGATTTTAAGTTGTATGAAGATCCAAGACCCCTCCTAGACTCCCTATAACTACCGAAATAGGCAGCCTCCTTTCTCTCTCTATTGTTCTTAGTTTAGACTTATGTTAACATAACTTAGTGTATATACAATATACATATAACACATATAATTATAGAATATGTAACTCCCAATATAATTACATATACTTATTATCAATTTAATATGTAGGTTACAAAAATTAGAATTTTTTAATGCCCTAAGGCTTGTTTGGCAAAACCATATTAAAATAATGACTTAATCATTCCTTAAGCCTTTTTGGCAAAACCAGATTAAAATAAGAATTTCAAAAGCTCTAAGCTTTTGTTTGGTAAACTCAAATTAAAACTCTTTTAATAAATATAGTTTATTGTTTACTTGGATTTTCATATCCAATCTTAATTAAATAAACTAATTACCACATACTAAATAAATTTCCCACTTAACTAAATATCACAAAATTATAATCTCATTATAATTTTATTTAACAATTAATATATCACTTTAATTATTAAATTACGACATCAATATAGCAACTCATGTAGTCTTTAACAACTCTCTAACTGTTAAATTGAATTAGAGTATTATCTAATTCACAAATATATACTAACAACAATCACATAAATAAAATATGTATTTAATTTAATAAATATTTTAAATTACAAATAAAATTTTGGATTGTTACATCATTCCCTTCTTACAAGGATTCTGTCCCCAGAATCACAACTCAAATAATTCATTCGTCACATTCTTCCTTCCTTATAAGGATTCCGTCCTCGGAATCACCGAAATCCTACTTTACTCAGGTTTTCATCAAATCTTTTCATTGAATAAGTTCAACACATGACCTTAATATAGGTTTTATATTTCCTACTACATTTATTTCTTCAACAAATTCTAGGCTTTATTTCATAACTTTCACTTTAACTCAATTATATTCTGAATATTATATATTCTTTAATCCATTTATTTCCTTTTCTAAATATTGTTATCATAAACACTCGGGATATTACATTCACCCCTTCTTTTAAGAATTTCGTCCTCGAAATTTTTTTGACTTACTAATTTTCATTCATTCCATTTATCAAAATAGATTTTATGTTAATATCTATTTATTCATTAGGTTCTGCAACCAAACTCTTTCTCTACGGATCCTTCTAAGATCATTATATTCCTCACTTCATCCTCTTTTAAGAGTTTCACATTTCTCTTCTTTCTGAAATTTCATTTCTTTCTTGAAATTATAATGCTTTGCTTAATTGTCTCATCCTTTCCACTTTCACCTTTCAGAATAACAAGAATCTTCCTCAATTGCTCAATAATTGGGAAGCGATATGAATAAAAGGAATTTAAAAGTTTCCAAATCATGCTGAGGGGTCATAAGACCTTGAACTATGTCCCAAGGTTATCAAGTATCTCGACTTGAACCTTTAACAGTCATAAGACTATACGGACCTTGAACTCTTCTCCAGGTTTAACAGTGCATCACCACCATAAACCATCTTTAACAGAATGTTTAGCAATCACACAGACTGAAAACACTCTCTGCAAGTACTCTAGGTGATCAGCCTATCGTACCCCTACGTCGTGCACAACGTATTACATCTTAACATCGTAACGACTATATGCGTTACTTTCGGAACCATTGTCTCCGATAACATGTCCCCTTTTTATAGGGTTGTTCACCTCAGCTTTTCAACATCTGAATCTGCACCGAAATAATTTGGTTTGGCATTACTTCTCAAGAAATACTTGAATTTTATGAACATCTTTCAATATTCGTCTAGCTGAATCAAATAGCATAGACTTCTACAACAATTCAAACATCAATCGAAATGTACATATACACGTATATATATATTCTCATATCTTAAAGAAATCTCAAAAATCTTTTTATGACGTCATGATATCGCACTGTATTTACAGTCCATTTGAGGATTCCGTCATTTTGTGACTTTGTCATACTACATCATACCATAGTGGGCTGACGATCCTTAGATCACATCCAACACTAGGTAATACCGCATTGATGACTCCATCGTTTTTATCATCTTTACACCAGGTTACATGATGCATTAATGATATAAAATACATTTTGATATATTACAAATCATTTTTGTCTAGCCGAAGCAATTAGCATAAACATATGAATAACAATATTGTTGTTAAAACTCATTGGTTCCATCATTTGATCCAATGTTTTTCAAGAAAATAGAAGTGTAAACATCAGCACGAAGTCAATAAATTTCGAAAGTCTAGCATAGCTAGTAGATTTAGAGTACATATGCTTCAACCATCAACTCCACTTTCTATAATGATCCATTGCTTAATAGGTCTATCTATTCTTATCATCCTCAATACTCCATTTACACTTATCTATACCCAGTTCGTCAAACTTACCACACGTTATGAGTTCAGGAACTTGCCACAATCATATGAGTTTAAGAACTTATCCTAGTCAGACCATAGGCGTCCATTCGCTGAGGGGTTCAAAAATATACCATATAATTATGAGTCACGAACCTACCATAAGTATGAGTTTTAAGAACTCGCAACTTAACCTTATATCCTCTACCTATTCGTTATACACATAAGAAAAGAATCACCTTCTCAACATACATATAGCAAATAGCGTGACATTACGTTCCAATGATTATCAATGTCAGAAACTAAGTGGTTGTTAAACCAAACTCGACCACTAATCAATATAGGAAGCTAAGCGGACAATTCCCCACCCATACAAAGAATTTGTCAACCTAACCACTCTATCAACCAGGAAGCTAAGTGATTCTAAAACCAAGTACAAATTCCCCGCCCATACAAGGAATCATACAACTCAGCTACTGATCTGAGTCCTCAATTGAAAACTCACATACTCTTAACTTTCTCTTTTCTTAATACGGATTTTTTTTAATCCGTATCTTAACATTTACCACTCTTTTCTGAGTTTACATTGTACCATTTCATAGTACCTTCTCTTTATAGCATAAAGCTATATCATTCCAATCACTTAACAAATCATATGTCATTCAATGATTTAATCTGATCACGTGGTGATCTTATTTTTGTAATCATTTCTCCTTATGCTTACGATCGTTTTATTTTATGATCTTCTTATTCTTCTCCTTAATCATATTATATTATGATTTTATTTACACTTTTCATCTTATAGACATAGTCTATTTATTTTCACTTTTCATCTCTATTACTGGAGTTAGGTAACTCCAGATTCTTATCCTTATAACTCTTTAAGATTCTTCTTTGAATCTTCTTTATCTTTCTCTTTACTGAATGATGAATTTCCAAAAATTCATCTCTTATCGCTTAAACTCTATTTGAGTTTATTACTTATCATCTTCGCGGTTATAGCCTAAGGTACACCTACCTAAGGTTTATAACCTACAACTCTGATACCAACTTGTGACGCCTCCAAATTCGTATAATCATCGATTACAGAACTTGGTGCTCACGATACAACATACACCATCATCTAACTAAGTAAACCTTAACAATAAGGAATAATAATATTTATCCGGGTTCCAAATCACCGCGGATCCGGTATACTAATTCTATCACTATTTGCGGAAGATATAAACATATCTTGTTTATACATTAAACTTTACACATCAGTCCCAAGGTCTACAACCTTTACTTAATACATACCTTCAATATTAAAAAGGTTTACAATGTTATTTTCAATAGAAAATTTATAGACTTAACTGCAACATAAATTAATCTTGCACTTTGACTTTGCTTCTGACCTTATTCAAGCTTTCTCCTTAATCTGAAAATTTTATCATGATATAGCAAGGGTGAGCAACAAATTTTGCCCGGCAAGTATAAATTCAATTAAGGATACATCATGATCGAAAGAATTGAACAATAAGTTGGCTAACTTTCTACAATATATATACATTGCGAAAGAGCATGAATAAATTTTCATAGTTGAACGAATAATGAACATGAATAAATCAACTGGACCAAATGGTAATGAAGGTGATCAGCCTTTCATACCTAATGAATACATGAAATGTGCACAGAGTGAGAATCAATAATTCATAGACATGGTATAATCAGCAATGATTAACCCCAAGCATATTTCAAAAATATCAATTCGAGATCGAGTTAGAGAACTTGCATGTACCATTGATTACCGTTATGCAACCTATATCGCTTTTTCTGAAGACCTAATATAGATAATACCGATCTCCAAATATTAGAATATCATCACAGTATAGTACTGTAAAATACAGTTATAATATAACCTAACAAATTACCGCATAATCCTATCAGTCTATAAAAAACCTAAAATTCGGTATCAAGTCAAACTATTTCAGTCTGAGTTGAATTCGGTATAATTTCTGACATCCCAAAAAGTCTAGTCAGATAATTCATGAGTCTAATTTCCATAAGACTTTGCCTAAATGCTTTACATTTACCTTAGATAATTTCATTTTCAGTCAAAATATTTTTCAATGACTTATAATAATTTTCAGATAATTATTATCATTTATCATGATTTTTCAATCATTAATATCATATTAATATGAATTAAATACTACTTAATTCCATTGTCATTAATATTAATTTATTAATGAAATTCATTACAAAATATTAAAAGTCATAAAAATAACTTAAAATATTTCCTTACACTTTAATATAATTTCAAATGATTTTTAAAGTATTAAAATCATTTTTATGTAATTTATTTAATATACTAATTAAATAAATTAACTATCATTAATATTTAAAAATATGAAAATATCTGTGAAATATATTTCAAATTATTAAAAACCCATTTTTAGGCTTTAAAATAATTTTTACAAATTTATTATGAATTTCTAATATTTATTTTCTATTTATTCTATAATTTTCGTTTAAAGTTAGAGTCCTCCACAAAAACACTTGTAGACGGTGATCTACAAGTCCGATTTGGGCCCACTTGGTATTTTTAGAACCGTGACTTTCCGAGCTACGTTTTAAGCTCAAGAAACGGTCCATTTGGCACAGTATAGCACCCTGAAAACAGGACACTACCGACTGACCATTACATGCCTTGTAAACATTTTCAGTATTGGAGTCTTTTACAGAAACGCTTGAATTACGAGATCCACGACTCCGATTGAGGCCCAATCAAACTCGTTGGATCCGTATCTTCTTGAACTACAGTTTTCAGTTATCAAACACCAAATTCCAATCTGTCTAGGTCCCTGAAATCAGCTCCAAAGTGACTGGTCCGCAAGGTTTTCTTCAACAGTTGGTTCATTTTCCAGATTTAGGGTCCTTAACGGAAACGCTTATAAAACGAAATCTACAAATCGGATTTAGGTCCAATAGGTATCGTTGGATTCGTAATTTCTTGAACTACAGTTTCCATGTATCAAACATATATTTTGGTTCTGTTTTGGTCCCGGAAAAATGGACAGAAGTGACTGATTAGTAGCTTGTGTTCAACAGTTAAGGTGGTTTGGGATTTAATTCATAACTTGCTCATTTCTTAACATATTTGAGTGATTCCAAAGGATTTTTACCCTTAACTCATGTATCTAGCATGCTAACATGTTTTAAACCATTAATCACATGAACCCAAAGAATCTAACATAAAAAATATATATAGCATACAAAGGAAAGCTTTTTCTTAAACCTTTTGGTACAAAACTTGATTTCCTCACTTTGGATCTAACTTTTGATTTCAAAAATACTTTGATACACATATAAAATACCAATACTCATGTAAATCATGAGTTTTTAATGATCAAAAACAAAAGTTGCTTGGTTCATAAAGATCTAACAAAAAGAGCACAAAAAGTGAAAACTTTCATTTTCTTACCTTTTTCTTCTTGCAAGCCTTCTTGATCCTTCAAAGTAGCTTTTGATTTTAAGTTGTATGAAGATCCAAGACCCCTCCTAGACTCCCTATAACTACCGAAATAGGCAGCCTCCTTTCTCTCTCTATTGTTCTTAGTTTAGACTTATGTTAACATAACTTAGTGTATATACAATTTACATATAACACATATAATTATAGAATATGTAACTCCCAATATAATTACATATACTTATTATCAATTTAATATGTAGGTTACAAAAATTAGAATTTTTTAATGCCCTAAGGCTTGTTTGGCAAAACCATATTAAAATAATGACTTAATCATTCCTTAAGCCTTTTTGGCAAAACCAGATTAAAATAAGAATTTCAAAAGCTCTAAGCTTTTGTTTGGTAAACTCAAATTAAAACTCTTTTAATAAATATAGTTTATTGTTTACTTGGATTTTCATATCCAATCTTAATTAAATAAACTAATTACCACATACTAAATAAATTTCCCACTTAACTAAATATCACAAAATTATAATCTCATTATAATTTTATTTAACAATTAATATATCACTTTAATTATTAAATTACGACATCAATATAGCAACTCATGTAATCTTTAACAACTCTCTAACTGTTAAATTGAATTAGAGTATTATCTAATTCACAAATATATACTAACAACAATCACATAAATAAAATATTTATTTAATTTAATAAATATTTTAAATTACAAATAAAATTTTGGATTGTTACAAACGAGGAGAGGTATGTCCCTCTCGGCCGCAAATATAACATATCTTCTTCCCTTTCTTCTTATCAGTTTTTCCTACTTCAGGGTCTTCTATCTTTCTTTTTCCCTTATCTCTTGGGGCTGCACACGAAGTGTTGCTTGAGGCTCTCATCTGATCAATTTGGATTTTAAGATTATCCTGTTCTTCCATTGTTTCTATTAATGCCTGACGCAGTTGACTATTCAATAGCTTTTCTATCTCCCACAGCCTTTCCAGAGAAGAAACCTTGTTCCTCAGATTTTGTACCTCCGTTGATGCTTGTTCAGCTTCAACTTTAGTGTCTGAATCACTATCTGTCAGCTCCACCATTTCCGGATCTGGTACTATGTTTTCTATGATGACCACTTCATCCAAGTCGTTTTCATTGTGAGCTTCTATTTCAGCTATTGGCTTCGATATCAGCTCAGGTGTATGGGTTTGATTCTTCTTCATGTTATAAGCATATAACAAGCCTTTTCCACCCGACAACTACACACAAAAATTATCTTGATTAGCATATAATATATACACACAGCACATAATAGTTTTATAAGTTATCTTTTATTTTGTTTGACGATGAATTTATCCAATCCATCTTTCTTTAAACTCTATATGAGTTATTTATATTTTTAACGTTTCCCTCTGTTCTAAGGTTATAGCCTAAAGTCTAACCCACCTAAGGTTTCTAACCCTATAGCTCTGATACCATCCTGTAAAGTCCCCGAACCCGGATACTTGAAACCCGAACTCGGTACTTTACGATACCATTTCTATGAGCGGAATACTACTCATAATAATAACAATAATATAAATCTTAAACTTAAATTTATAAATACATCAGATTCTTTCTCCCAGGTACGTAACCTTTAAACATTCATTACATGTCATAACATATATAAATATATATATCATAGTCTTCATAATCTAAAACTATTACAAACAGTAGCATCTAAAGTCATTCAGCAACTTTTCCTTTTCCTTTGTTCTTGACAGATCCTTCTGGTCCTTCACACTTAGCTGAAAACATTTAAATTAAGCAAGGATGAGCATTTGATTGCCCAACAAGTATTATATATATATAGGCTGAAAGAATTTAAATATTTTCTTTATAATATTCTTCTACAACTAGTCAGTAGTTGTGAAGTAATCTGTACCAATAATAATAACATAACAACCCTCTTTCAAATTTTTGAAACTACGTATTGACTATACATGGGGTTTCTGTGACATACTATGAACATTGTTTTTCATTTTTGAAAAGTTTGAACAGAAATTCATCTGTAAACCGTCATGACTTACGGGCACGGAGGGTGATCAACCCCGTTGTACCCTGTATTGATCAATACTACATGTATAAGAACGATGTTATCGTTCACTCTGTCTGCCTTGGGCGCATAAAAATTTTCCCATTATCGGGATGTTCATACCTGTCGGGTTTTCAAAACAAATGTCTTATATAATTCAACATATATATATATATATATATATATATCAAAGGTATATCAACATGCACTTGAATACAATGATTATCCAAGTGGGGACACTTGTATAACCATTTATAGAAATTAACGAACAGAATATATATTCGAATTATCATATACTAACATGTTGATAATCAAAGGGTGTATATAATATAGATTTAACAATCTGTACATAATAATAATTCTGAACTTCTCACTTCTGACCATTGCATAAAGAAAATGCAAAGTTAGGATACTTGTCTGATGCGCTGCTTACACTTTGCAACTTAGTTTTATCTTTTATGAAATCACCTAACACTAATAAGATTATTTTACTGATTAGTATATCATACCGTAACACATAACACTGCCTATTGCAGTCAGCACATTCCCTATTCACATTATCACACATGATCAACAATTGTTGACTCATAATCAAACATCAACACCTTCCTAATCACATTGTCATACAACCTTGATAACCATTGAATCACAAATAAACAGTTAATTAACCAATTTATCTAAGTCCAGATCAATTTCTGATCTACGTCGGTCTACCGACAGCTTTATCGGTTAAATATCGAGTCTAAGACTCTAATTCGTAGTTCAATATCCATTTGGATAACTTAAACATCAGTCGCACTATTTTTCATAGCCTTATAATAATTATTAAATAATTATTATCATTTATTATAATTTTTGAAATATCAGAATCATTATTAAATGATTTAAACAATTCTATTATCATTAATATTTAAGTAATATTAAACTATTAATGAAACCATTGCCAAAATATTAAAGTTATGTATAATAACTCAAAATAATTTTAAAGTATTTATAATACCCTTAAATGATTTTTAAAACATTTAAAATTATTATTAAATAATTACCATTAATATTTAAATATTAATGAACTATTTATCCAAATATTAAAAATCAATAATTATAACTTAAAATATTTTTAAATCATTAATATCCTTTTTAAATAAATAAAACCATTTTTAAACTATTTATTTAATATAATTATTAAATAAATTTAATATCATTAAATAATCATTAATATTAAATTATTAATGAAATTATCCATTAAATATTAAAAGTTATATTTTATAACTTAAAATATCTTTAAACACTTTATTTTCATTTAAAATGATTATTATAAAAATAAAATCATTTTTAAACTAAATTATTTAATATAATTATTAAATAACTTTATTATCATTAATCATAATTAATTAATGAAATTTACCTTTAAATATTAAAAGTTATATTTTATAACTTAAAATATTTTTAAATACCTTATTATTATTTAAAATGATTTTTAATATAATAAATTCATTTTTAATTCATTTATCTAATTCATTTAATAAATAACTTAATTATCATTAATATTAATTTATTAATAAAAATTATCACATAATATTAAAAGTTATCAAAAATAACTTAAATTATTTTCTTATACCATAATATAATTTTAAATGATTTTTCAAATATTAAAATCATTTTTAAATAATTTATTTAATATTATAATTAAATAAATTAATTACTTTTAATATTCCCAAAAATATTAAATATTTATGAAATATATTTAAAATAATTAAAAACTAATTTTCAGAATTTAAAATAATTTTTAATAATTTATTTTGTATTTTTAATAATTAAAAACTATTTTTTTCTATTTATTAATTAATTTATGAAAATTATAATTAAAACTGTCGCTAAAGGCCTATAGCGACACTTTCTGTCGCTATAGGTGTTCTTGAGCTACCCAGAAATTTTTCGGCAGTGGCGAGGGGCTAGGTTGACCATGTATAACTTTCTTTAAAAACTGTTTCTGGGCGATCTAGAACATACATATTGTAGTACTCATGTAATACTACAAGTAAATAACAAATTTCATGGTTAAACAACAACATATCTTGGAGAAATCAGCCATCAAAGTAGCTATCAACACTGTTTCTCACGAAGAACAGTTCGAGGTACCTACTTTGGACCTCTATAACTTGCAATCCGTGTAACCTTTTTGTGATCTATCACTTCCTGTGTGTAGAACTCATGTAAGACTACACCTATAACGCTTAACATACATATAAAAACAACGGATCCAACCGGAAACGATCGGTCAAAGTTCAGCACGGAAAACCTTCAAAAAAAATCTGGGTTCGCGGTTTTAGCAGTTTCGGTCAATGGGTTTTGACCATGAATAACTACCGATCTATAACAGATATGAGCTTGATTCTTTTTGCATATTACATACCACGTAACAAGCTATATATAACATCTTACAAACACTAAAAACACTAAATAATCATAGAGATATAAGGATTGACATTTGCCTAAAAATAACAGATTTCAGTATTTTTAAAAGTTGGAAAAACTTTGATTTTGAGCACTTTGATGTTATGGGTCATGAATCTAACAACCCAGAACATTAATACACTTCTTATTACACAACTTTGAACAATCAATTTCAACAATTAACATCAAATCAAAGGATTTCTTATTTTTGAGATTTTATACCTTTGATGAACGATTCTTGATTTTTGGCTTCCGATATGTTGTTGATCTGTTATGGGTGATGGTGGGGCTTGATAAAGGAACTGAAATGCTAATGATTTTCGGAGGTTTGGGACTTGAGAGAGTTTAGCAAGTTTTTGTGCCAAATTTAGTGAACAAAATGATTTTTCTCTCTCTTCAATCTATTTATAGACCATCTTGGTGCATGTATGATCTGATTTGTGGCTTGTTGCTGGCCATTTTGTGCATGTGGAGTTGTTGGTTTGGTAAACCACCTCCCCTAATTGTCAAAACCTATAAGCTAGCCTTTTTAATGCTAAAATGGGCATAAGGGTCATTTCCTTAAATTTCTAGAAAAATTTCTTTAGGGTTAGGGTTTAGACATTTTAGTGCTTAGGGTTTAATATTTAACCCTTAAAGATTTAGTAATTAGGGTTTATTACAAAAATAATAATATAAAATAACTAAATTTTAGTTTCTAAATTTTGAAAATAATTACTTTATTAATTAAAGTAAGTTTGTAATTATCTAACAAATGGACATTAGGGTTTAGAACATATAATTATTGTTTACTTTGCTAATTTAGCAATTAGGGTTTACTCTTTCGGTAATTAGGTTACCAAATTACAATTAGGGTTTTCAATTACTAAATTAGGGTTTCAGTTTAGTAATTAGGGTTTAACAATTTAGGTTTTCTAAATTTAATAATTATAAACACCATACTTGTTAATTAATCACATTATCAATAATCACCAACAATCTCAAACTCTAATTTCAAATTAGGGTTACTAATTATAGCAATTAGGGTTTCCAGAATTTTAATTAGGGTTTACCTAATTAATACATTAAATACATGACATAATTAATATTATATTATTATTCTCATACCTTGACAATAATCCAAAATTAGGGTTTGGATTCCATATCTGATTATTCTTTCATATTTAACCTTGATAATTAATGTAAATTATTTAACTTAATAATCTGTACAAAAATTCATATAATAAAATAATTATTATATTTATTCAAAAAATCACTTCATTTATTATTTAAATAATATATGATTATATATTCATGGAAAATAATTAATAAAAATATTTCTATTTTAAAATTAATTATTATAAAAATATACTTTATAATAATCAATAATTCTAGAATAAATTTACTTGTAAATATTCATGTAATAAATATATTTTTATTTACCACATAAATACATATACACATAATCTTGTACAAATCCTCATCCTTAAAATAAAAAAAAAATTATACGCAAAATTTAAGATTTATTTATATAGAAAATATCGGGTTGTCACAGTGAGTTTTAATACAAATATTGTCTCCTAGATAATATTGAAACTCAAATTCAATCTTATTACACATATTATCACACTATTTCACATAAGATGTGAGGACTACTAATGCACCACCTCGGACCATTACTTCGTTCCCCGACTAGTCCCGGCTAAGTTCTCATTTCCTGAAAAGAACAATGAAAGTAAAGGGTGAGCTCAACTAGCCCAGTAAGAAATATTATGACTAAGATAATGCAGAATAAATTATTTTTAGCCTTCAATAATATAACAACTGATAGAATATAATAGATAACAAGTTTTAAATTAACAACTACAACGGAATAAGCAATCCATTAGAAGAGTCAAATAGAGCATGAAATCTACTATCTTTTATGATTTTAAAGTTTATCATCAATTTTATCGCTGAGACTCAGCTTAATAAATAATCCACATCACTGACTTATCCATGCACTATGGGCCAAGGATATTCATTAGTATCATGGCCACGAATTATACATCCACTACGGGCCAAGGATATTCGTGTTTTCATCAACGATCATTATCACGCCATAAAATAATTCATCTTTGCAGCCTTGGTCGAAGAGAACCCATGGTCATGATCATACCAAAAACTGTCCATCAATACACTATGGGCCAATTAGAACTTTTTCCACATCATTTATAACATTACGATCATGATTATACCGAATAATCCCTGATCATAATCATACCAAGTCCATCTATGCACTACGGGTCATAGATGACTTTCATCATAATATAAACATGAGGATGATGACAGTGATATAATAATTCAATTAAAAGAAAGCAAAGGATATATTTTTAAACATTTATAATTTAATTTATCCAGAATTCAATAATATACAAATTGTCAGCATGATACTGCTTTGTGGAGTAAAATTCAAGAATAATATTGTATCAAAAATGATTTGGACAGAAAAGGAATCAATTTTGTCATGAATAGTACCCTGGTGAATAGGACCCCGTGAATAGTAACTTCAGGAATAGTAACCCCGTGAATAGTACTACGGCATAAAAAAATTAAAACTTATCAAGAATGCTCAGAATAATATTTTAATGAAAAGATACTGGATGAAGCGCAAATATCAAGGATATTCTACTAATTTCATGGAGTATAGAAGTTAAAACTTTAAGAAAGTGAGTGTAGAATTCGAAATCTGAATTGAAATAATATTACTTACATACTACAAAGTATGGAAGAAAATATTATTTCATATGAACACTGAATAAAAATAATATCCCTTACAACTGTTGAACAGAAATAATATTCCTTACGAATATTGAACGAATATAACATTCCTCACGAATATTGAACAAATATAGTATTCCTTACGAATATTAAACGAAAATAATTTTCATACGAATACGAAAAATAATATTTCTTCAGAATATGAAATAAATAATACCCCTTACCTTAAAAAGAAGAGTATTCTAACTGGTATAGCGGGGATATTCTTGAAGAAAACTTATACTGTTTTCTACACTCAAAGCTTCCTAAACCTCGAAAGCAATACGCTCAATATTATAGAAGAAGAATTCTCTGATTCTGATGTGATTTTCAATTATAACTAAACATCCTATTTATAGGAGAATGGAGAGGATACTATTTGAATTTTCTCATGGACGCACAGAAGAAATTAGATGAATTCAATTCACGGGTGAAAATTTTATTTTGATTTTACTATGCAAATACAATGTAGGCACTATGCAAACACTATGCATAATAAAATATAATATATTCTATTTTTTATAAAAAAACAAAACTAATATAATAATAATAATAATATTCAAATAAAGTAAACCTCCTGTGACTCAACCAAAATCCCCTCCCCCATTTCTGTTTTCTTCGCGTGGGCCCCTTAGGTGGCCCCCCTATTATATATATATATATATACAGAGAGGATCAAGAGCACTCTCCTTAAATAGCACTCTACAATCAAAACGACGTAGTTTTTGGAGGACGCGGTGGCATTTTTGTAAATACGTGGTGGCATTGTATTTACAAAAATGTCACCGCGTTCTCCAAAAACTACGTCGTTTTGATTGTAGAGTGCTATTTAAGGCAGAATGCTATTTAAGGAGAGTGCTCTTGATCCTGACCGTATATATATATATATATATATATATATATATATATATATATATATATATATATATATATATATATATATATATATATGGGAGCCCTTCCATAGCAACCGGTTGCTATGAGTACTGTGCAACACCTCCTTTTTGGACCGTTGATAAATTGAATAGATGGCTGCGATTAACTTTTCTATTTGATAAGCCGGCACAGGTTATTGTGCCTAATTATTTACCTGTATCGGATTCTATTTTAAAAAGAGAGGCCCACGTAAAATTAACTTGTCAGTATATTTATAAAAAATAAATATTTATTATTAAAATAATCCGACCGAAAGAGCTTGTACCGGCTTACACATATTTTTTTAATTTTTTTTAATTTCTCCATTATATGTCATGACTCAGCACATTAAAATGGAATAAAAAATAAAATAAATTCCGGCTGGAAGAGCTTGTACCGGCTTACACATATTTTTTTTTAATTTTTTTTATTTCTCCATTATATGTCATGACTCATCACATTAAAATGGAATAAAAAAATAAAATAAATTCCGGCCGGAAGAGCTTGTACCGGCTTACACATATTTTTTTAATTTTTTTTTATTTCTCCATTATATGTCATGACTCAGCACATTAAAATGGAATAAAAAAATAAAATAAATTCCGGCCGGTACAGGCTGATATGGCCAGCATTAAAATAATAAAAAAAAATTACAGCCAGTACAGGCTGATACGACTGACATTAAAATAATATTAAAATACCAACCGGTACAGGCTGATACGGCTTGCAATAAAAAATTGAAAAAAATAGTCGACCGGTGTAGCTTGTCACTGCTGACAATAAAAAGTTGAAAAAAATGATTTTATTCAAGCAATTCGCTGCTAAACAGATTCGAACTCGCAACCTCAAACTTCATACACTCGTCATATGACCACCCAAGCACCACGGGCCTAGCTGTTAATTTCAACCAAGGATATATCTTTATATTAAAACTTCACCATCCCCCAAAATCTATATTCTTGCATTATTATTATATTACGATTTATTATTATTAATAAGTCTATATAATACATATGGGGGTTTTCTATTTAGATATAAGTTAATATCTATATTTATTATTATCCCCTTTAATACTTTTTCTTATTTTTGTAATAATATCAATAAAAGGATTATTAATATATTAAAAAATATCATTCTTTAATAAAATATAAATAATGATTTTATATTCATTTATTACTATTATTATTATATTCATGTATTACTATTATTAAAAATAATATTAATAATGATTTTTAATATTAATATAAATAATGTGATTATTAATATTAGTCTGAATAAAAATATCCATACAGTTCAACAAAATAGATAATTTTTTTCGTATTAATACTATGAAGTGGTTATATGTGATTTAATAATATTCATATTACTAAGTTATGAATTTGAAAATCCCATAAAGTTCAACCAAATAGACATTCTTATTAATTAATATGTACATTAGATAGCGTTGGATAAGTTCTATATCTAAGAGGCCGGAAGTAATCTTGCGAATTTCTTGTAGAGCTCCAATGCGACGCGGTAACGAAAGACTGTGACATCTTCCAAGGACCACTCCTCTTCATAAATATTACCATCGGCCCTAACGAAACAGTCAACATACTTGCATACAAAAATTCCACAGTCTGAGTTGTTGTGTTGTTTCGGTCGAATCTTTAAGATCTGCACAGTAGGATTACCGTTGGGCCACTCACGCATCGGATTACCATTTCGCAAACAAAATGGTATCAAATGTACCTGCATGTACAAAGTAGTTGGTTAATAATTTTTTAATATTAAAGGACATTATAAAATTAAAATATTTTAAAACTAAATATACCGCAACTTTAATGAATTCTGAGTACATTTCATGTAACTTAATATACTTAGTGTCATTGTAGTGCAGGTCAATTATGGTAACCATCCAATCTTCAACTGTGAATAGGAACAAGATAAAATGGCGTTGATTGGTACTACACACCGGCATGAATATGTATTTGCATTCGTATAAAGGTTAACCAATATCTTGGTTAACATACGGATCGCAAAAACTCCATGCAGTATTCATGTTAGTGCAGGGCACATAGCTCTGCCCAAGATGCATGAAGAATGAATTCATGAAACCAAATTGGGACCACCTTTGTATTCCCCTCGACCTGTAGTATTCCTCTCTGACTCGTAGCAACAACATATAAGCGTCGATGACATGCTCGAATATCCAACTCCCAGGCCCTAAGGATTGTACTGCATTGTGTTCTAATTCATATAACTGGCGCGGATGTGATAAAGGATATAAATCCCCTTCTGGTGCCACCACGTTTCCAAATATATGTTTATTTACAAATGTCTCCTTCCAATCTTTAAGTCTTTTGGATAAGGACCCTTTTGGTCCATAAGAGATGTGGTCTCCCACATCTTGTACCTGATTGAGACCCAAATGTACATTATTATTATATAGAAATAATAATTAAAACCATCACTATTAACATAACTATATATACCTTTTGTGAACTAGATCCCTTGGCGTCAGAAAGTCCCGCAAATGAAAAGTTGGTTAGAATGTAACACTCCTCATAGGTTTGGAAGGTTGGAATGTAACACTCCTCGTAGGCTTGGGTGGTGGGAATGGAGCTCTCCTCGATTACTTGTGGGGTGGGTATGTAGCTCTCTTGTACAACATAATCAGTTTGTTTTCCAAGCCCTTCATTGAGTTGTGTGTATTGAGACTGTGGTCCAAAATTTGTGGGACCCCCCTGTCGAGGTATTTGTTTACCTCTTGCTTCGAAGTCGTATAAGGCGTATTGGAAATCCCAATTATTTTTTTTCAAAACCAACTCGAGAGGCAGCTGAGTAAGTACTAAAAATTTATCAACTAACGACTTTGTACTCTCAACCTGTCATGTAAGATAAACACAAACAAATATTATTAAAAATAAATATGAATAAATGTAATATTAGGTAATTACTCCAATACATGATTTATTAAACAAGAATATAAATTTATACCATTTGAATAAGGTGTTGTTGGTTGTAAATGGCCCGAGGCTCATAACAACTGTCGTGGTCGCTTGCCTGTCGAGGTCGGTGGATTTTCCAACGTGTAATTTTCCTATACCAGACCATGTAATCATCTATTGGGACATAATCAGAAATTTCAGTTTGTTGTCCTTCGAGATGATCCATGTATGCCTCCCACATCGAAATATATTCCCCTCTCAAGGCCATGCAATCCTCGACATCAATAAATTTAAACTTTTTCTCCTTCATAAGGTCACCGTGGTTTTTGGCTGTTGGTGGTATGCTTTGCATGAACCCGAACTGTCTCATCACACGATCCGGCATCTGAAATTCCACAATATCAAAGTGGATCAAGGGGACCCCACCAGATCCCAATAACCTGCCTTTAAAATTAAATCCACTGATATAATCATCCCACATTATGTAAGGCCGCCAAATCACATCCCACACAGACTTAATATCTAACTCCCCTCAGTAAAATGACAAATGGTGATGGGGATTCTCACAACTACCATGGTAACCTTGGGCTCCAAAATAGGACCATACTAAAGCCCTAGGTAAATATAGGGATGATTGTGGCCAAGGGTTTGGATTTCCAATACTTACACGCTCATAAGCCCAAATTTGTAACAATGTAACACAACCATTAATGTATTTAACTCCTTTCCTAGTAGCAGTATATAAAGATCTGTACAAATATGCTAACACTGCTGCGCCCCAAGAGTAAGTTACACAATCTTCAGCGTTGGCAATAAAAGATATATATCGTGGGTGCACACTATTTCTATTCCTATTAAGGAATAATATTGCCCCACACAACCACAACATGTATGCCTTTGTGTGTCGCCCTACAAAATCTTTACTTGCATTCTCGGGACATTTATTAAAATGTTCGTGCAACCACACTAATGAAATTGCACTGCGTTTTTTTGAACTAAAATATTCACCAGCTAATTTATCTCCAAAACAATCCCTAAAATAATTCAAATTGGTGACAGCAAGGGGACCCGTTAAGGGCTTTCCCACCACCGGTAACCCAAAAATAAAGTGAACATCCTCTAACGTGATTGTTATTTCTCCACAATTTAAATGAAAAGTATTGGTCTCCGGGCGCCATCTCTCGACTAAGGCAGATATCAGACCAAGATCAGTTTGGTGTACAACACCTTGATAACTAAATACTCCAAATCCACATTTATCTAAAAGGATTTTTTGTTCTTTTGTCAAAGCCCACTGATTATATTTCTGATCAGTATATTGACTGGAGCTTAGTTTTCCCCTATCTCTCTCATGATATATGTCATCTGATACATGATCTTGTTGATCATGCAGAACACTTGGATCAATTGGCCCATATTCCCAACTATCCATCTTTTACCTAAAAAAAAATACATCAATTCCATATTAGTATTAAGATGCATGACAAAATGAAGTTGAAAGTAACATGCTGCAAAATGACAGTAATAACAATACACACTAAAATGCATTAAAAACTGAACAACATGCATGTATTAATAACATGCATGTATATAATGTAATAATATTAACATGCATTAAAAACTAGTAAAAACAGAAACTATTAAAAACAAAAACAATAAGAAGAAAAATAAATTAAAACAATAAGTGAACAATTGAGTACACTAGAATAAAATAAAAACAATAAATGAAAAATAATAATAAAATAAATACTTATCAATGCATGCTATGCTGCAAAAGTTTTCTTCTTTTTTTTCGCCCGGTACAGCTTAAACCGGCTTAGCTTTTTTAATTTTTTTTTTATCTTCTTTTCTCCATTGTATAATGATGACTCAGCAAATTAAAATAAAAAAATAAATAAAATAGCATCTGGCCGGTACAGCTTCATTCGGCTTGACAAGATCTGGCCGGTACAGCCTGTCCTGACTGACAGCTGGAATAAAAAAAATTTGGTATCCCAAACTATTCGCTGGTAAACAGATTCGAAATCGTGACCTCAAGAACCAATCCCTCGACATATGACCACCCGAGCACCACAGGCCTAGCTGCTAATTTCTACCAAGGATATATCTTTATAGTAAAACTTCACTATCCCCCAAAATCTATTAATTGGATTTGTTAAAATAGAAATAAGTTAATATCTATATTTATTATTATCCCCTTTAATATTTTTTCTTATTTTTGTAAAAATATGTCCAATTAGTCTAATTAATATATTAAAAATAAATATCATTCTTTAATAAAATATAAAGTGATCATGCATTACTGACAACAAAAATTTCCAGTAATAACATGCATGCATAATATGTAGTGATAACATGTATTAATGACAACAAAAACAAATACATGCATGGTATTATATCCCCTTTAATTCAGTAATAACATACAGTGATAAAAAATGGTTTGATTGAGTACACTGTAATAAGTTTTTTTCATTTATATAATGTAATAATATTATTTTACTATTATACGAAAATAATAACAACAACAGAAACTATTAAAAACTGAACAAATAACAATAAATAAAAACTTACTTGTTGAAGTTTTTTGCTCCTCTCTTCCGAAATACTCACTCTCTCCACTCTCTGTTACTATAATTTTATCTAGTTATATACTGAACTTTAAGTTGAACAACGTGTGTTCTCAATAGATCACTATAGATGGTTAAATAAGCTCATGTAAGCCTGGTACATGAAATACATTTAGGACCAAATTCAAACACTGATACTGTTGTTTAATTCAGCTTTTTAGTTTACCTAGCTTGCAGGTGTTCTTTCCCGAGGTGATGTTGCAGAAAAAGTGGTCAAAAACATCTGGGAATATATATTATTAATAAATTGTTTCGGCCGATACAGGCTTAACCAGCTAGGGAATATATATTATTAATAAATTGTTTCGGCCGGTAGAGGCTATAACGGCTGGAAAAATAAAAAATATATATATTATTAATAAAAACCGTTCGGCCGGTAGAGGTTGTATCGGCTGGGAATAAATCAAATTATCTAGTTATATACTGAACTTTAAGTTGAAAAACATGTGTTCTCAATAGATCACTATAGATGGTTAAAAAAGATCTTGCAAGCCGGTACATGAAATACATTTAGGACCAAATTCAAACACTGATATTGTTGTTTAATTCAGCTTTTTAGTTTACCGAGCTTGCAGGTGTTCTTTCCCGAGGTGATGCTGCAGAAAAAGTGGTCAAAAACATCTGGGAATTTATATTATTAATAAATTGTTTCGGCCGGTACAGGCTTAACCGGCTGGGAATATATATTATTAATAAATTGTGTCGGCCGGTAGAGGCTATAATGGCTGGAAATATAAAATATATATTATTAATAAAAACCGTTCGGCCGGTAGAGGCTGTATCGGCTGGGAATAAACAAATTTTCGCTGCTAGATAGACTCGAACTCGTGACCACAAGCTCCAAACATTCGTCATATGACCACCCGAGCACCACGGGCCTAGCTGTCATATCAGACCTTGGATTTGTTTATATCTTAAACCATTCCATCTCCCCCAAATTAAATTTGTCAATATTTTATTATACTTATTCGATTATTATTATTATTATTCTATTTTTATTACGAATTGAGTATAAAGCCGTTCCATATTCTAGCGGCTTATGTACTTTTAATTATTTTATTATCATTATTATTATTATTATTATAGATATAAACACTTGTCTAGGTGAATAAGTAGTCAAACATAATAATACAACACTATGGGAATAGAAAAAACTAACATTAATTATATGGGAAAAGTACATTAGTTTGACTTCTTGAGCATTAACCGCGACAAGCTGTACCGACTGGTCTTTTTACCTTTAAATATTGTCTAGGAAGCTGCTATTTTCTCATGTTTATTCTGAGTACCCATCTTCTTATCCTTCCATAGAATTTGTTCTCTGATATTATTTTCTCTTTTCTCCTCTACTCATAATTTGTTTCATCTGGTTGCCCACTTTCACTTCAGAAAATCAAGTTGAAGTTCTGATCGAGCAAAATTCATCACTATTATTCACAAGTAAGTTTTTCAAAATGTCATATAATACATCTGAAATTGTTAGTGAAGTTGAAAGTAATAAATCTGATATTCTTCCATACGTTGGTAAATTATTTTGTACGTTGGAAGAGGTTGAATATTTTTATAGATCATATACTCGCAAAAATGGATTTGAGATTAGAATTAAAACTAGTCATAAACATGCTAATACGAATGATATCAGATCTAGGCAGTATGTATGTAAGAAAGCTGGTACACCAAATGTTGGTAAGAGTTTACCTGATGATGAAGATAGTAGTAATAAAATAACTAGACAGAGAGACTCTATAGGACGAACAATGTGCAAAGCTAGAATATATGTTGTCCACAATAACAAAGAAGATAATTGGCGTATATCTATTGTTGAATTAGAGCACAATCATCACTTAGTGACCCCCACCAAAGTAAATTTGATCGAGACTCACAAAAATATAACTCCTGTTGCAAGAAATTTAATTGACACTTTAAATAAGTCCGGTATTGGTCCTAGTAAGATGATGAATGTTTTGAGCACAATGGGAGGTGGGTTGCAAAATGTTTCTTTCTCTACTGCTAATGATGAGAATGTGGTGCGAGATTTAAGGCGTGATTCTGCAGATGAAAATGATGCATAAGCTGCTGTCAATCATTTTAACAAACTTGCATCCGGAAGTGCCAACAAATTTTTTTTCCGAGTAAAACCCGGTGAAAACAACCGCATAGCTTATATTTTATGGGTTGACGCCCGATCAAGGTTTATATATCAACGATTCGGAGACGTTGTAACATTTGATAGTACATACCGGACAAATAAGTATGGCATTCCGTTTGTTCCATTTACTGGGGTCAACCACCATTATCAGTCTATATTGTTTGGATTTGCACTGTTACGAGACGAGACAGAGGACACTTTCGTTTGGGTATTACAGACATGGCTTGAAGCCATGGACTACAAGGCACCTACAACCATCATCACTGATCAAGACAGAGCCATGAGTAATGCTATTGCTACGGTACTTCCAACTAGTTATCATTTATTGTGTTCTTGGCATATTAGCAATAAATTTCCTGAAAAATTGCATCATGTTTATTCTGAGCACCCATCGTTCAAAAATGATTTTAACAATTGTGTGTATAACTCATTGTCCATCGAGGAATTTGATGAGCGTTGGCATATTTTGATAAGTTCCTATGAATTGTATACTAATGAATGGCTTGGAAGTTTGTATGATGTACGACAGAAATGGATTCCAGCATATACAAAGAGATATTTTGCCACGGGAATGACTACCACTGGAAGAAGTGAGAGCATGAATGCCTTTTTTGATGAGTATGTTAATGCATCAACAGGTATGCTATGTTTTGTACTACAGAGTCTAAAGGCTGTAGAAAGACAGTTTATTAGGGAGAGGAAGGCCGACTACATAACAAAACATCGTAAAAGGATTATGGTACTCGGTTCATCTTTAGAAGTTCATGCTGCACAAGTGTACACAAAAGAGATGTTTAGACTTTTCCAACGTTAATTCGTCGATTCCATGAAATACAATGTTTATAAACTTAGTGAGTTGTGTGTCACTGATACTAAGGTTTATGCAGTGTATAATGCAGATGCAACTGATAGTGGTGGAAGATATAAAGAAGTTGTCAATAATCGACAACTGGGATCGGTAACATGTAACTGCCAAATGTTTTCTCACTCTGCTGAATTATGCAGGCACATCTTGAGATATTTCACAGCAAAGAGTATTTCACAAATACCGACCGACATGATCCTTCATCGGTGGACAAGAGATGCAAACAAAAGCAATGGTGAAGACTTACTCTTTAACTCCACATCTGCTGACTTCGAACAAAATCAAGCAATGCGCTATAATCATTTGATGGGTGATTACTAGGAGTTAGCGAGTAAAGCGGCTTGCTCAGTCTGAGGTTACAAAACTATTATTAAACTGAATGCACGAGGAAAAGAGTTGGTTGACCAGTATGATCCAGATGAGAATATTACTGAACTGGCAGATGACGACATTGATTGCACAGTTGGAGATCCAAATCATGATATGGGATACGATAATGACGATGAAGATGTAGAGGTGGAAGAAGAAGAGTTTTTGCCACCTAATATTTCTCAAACAAAGGGCCGCAAAAAACAATCTAGATTCAAGAGTGCACTCGAGAAAATAATTTCTTCTAAGACTCATCGAAAATGTGCAATTTGTGGCTTTGAAACCGACCACGATAAGCGAAATCACTATCGAGTGCTAGGGATTCCTGAGCCAAAAAAATAGGCGTTGGTTGTAATAATCAGTCTATGTTTTTTTATTTTATGAAAATGAACATGTAATATGTACTATTCCTCTTAATGTTATGAAGTACTAGTATTGGTATAATTCGTACTTCTAATATTGATAATCACATTATTATTGTTATTATTATAATACTTCACTACTTTTATAATTTCGATAAGTAAATTAATTTCCTAAATTGACTTGAAAAATTGTCATCATTACTTATTAGACTAATTGAACTAGTTTTATTAATAATAAAATCATTGCTTAATATATAAAATCATTACTAATAATCATTGCTTAATAATAAAATTATTAATACTAATAATGCAAGATTTATAATGATCATTATTTATATTTTATTAAAGAAAAAATATTAAAGGGGATAATAATAAATATAGATATTAACTTATTTCTAAATAGAAAACCCCCATATGTATTATATAGACTTATTAATAATAATAAATCGTAAAATAATAATAATGCAAGAATATAGATTTTGGGGGATGGTGAAGTTTTAATATAAAGATATATCCTTGGTTGAAATTAATAGCTAGGCCCGTAGTGCTCGGGTGGTCATATGACGAGTTTATGGAGTTTGAGGTTGTGAGTTCGAATCTGTTTAGCAACGAATTGCTTGAATAAAATTAGTTTTTTCAATTTTTTATTGTCAGTCGTGACAAGCTGTACCGGCCGGCTATTTTTTTCAATTTTTTATTACAAGCCGTATCAGCTTGTACCAGCCGGCATTTTAATATTATTTTAATGCCAGCCGTATCAGCCTGTACCGGCCGTAATTTTTTTTATTATTTTAATACTGGCCGTATCAGCCTGTACCGGCAGGAATTTATTTTATTTTTTTATTCCATTTTAATGTGCTGAGTCATGACATATAATGGAGAAATAAAAAAATTAAAAAAAATATGTGTAAGCCGGTACAAGATCTTCCTGCCGGAATTTATTTTATTTTTTCTATTCCATTTTAATGTGCTGAGTCATGACATATAATGGAGAAATAAAAAAAATTAAAAAAAATATGTGTAAGCCGGTACAAGCTCTTCCGACTGGAATTTATTTTATTTTTTAATTTTTTTATTCCATTTTAATGTGCTGAGTCATGACATATAATGGAGAAATAAAAAAATAAAAAAAATATGTGTAAGCCGGTACAAGCTCTTCCGGCCGGATTATTTTAATAATAAATATTTATTTTTTATAAATATACTGACAAGTTAATTTTACGTGGGCCTCCCTTATTAAAATAGAAGCCGGTACAGGTAAATAATTAGGCACAATAACCTGTGCCGGTTTATCAAATAGAAAAGTTAATCGCAGTCATCTATTCAATTTATCAACGGTCCAAAAAGGGGGTGTTGCACAGTACTCATAACAACCGGTTGCTATGGAAGGGCTCCCTATATATATATATCGGATAAGTTTCTATTGATTATTTTGAAAAATGGGTAAATGGGGGTCCATAAAATAAGTAAAATTTATATCAAATACTTCATAAAAATTCCCTCAATATTTTTAACAATATTTATTCATCCTTATTATAACTCGCAATATTAACAATCAGATCGTTCATAGGAAAGAGGGGGCTTTTCGATAAGGATTTCTCCCTATTGGCGCGTAATTAGGTGACCAAACCTCTCTTCGACAGAACTTTTTAGACATCGTCAATATTGTAAATAATAATATTAATAACTGTATCGTCTCAATTATTGATTTAATAATATATAAAAATATTAACAATAATAGAATCAAATAACGTGAGATACTATGCAGCAATTACTGTAGAAATAATTGAACAAAACTGAGTGACTTCTCACGTAAGCATCAATAATCAATACCGTGAGCTACTATGCAACCACGCGTATTATTGTACTTTTACTACCGGGTATTTCAACAGTTAACGGTAAAACTTCCGCCGTTATTTTCATTAAAAGATATTTCTGTCATTTTCTCATTCCGACAATAATTCTGTTGTGGGGTCCTCCAATGATTGTGTCGTCGTACGAATATTCCTATTAATACGAATATTCCCCGACCAATCGAATATTTTATGACAACTTGCATACTTTGCAAAATTTATAAATACTACCCACAACTATAACATTATATCAAATCCACACCATAATACTTAAAAAAATATTTTGAGAAAATTAATCTTTATTCACAAAATTTGGGGTCTTACAATCTCCCGTCCTTATGAAATTTTGCCCTTGAAATTTAAGTATCTGGTAGTTCGTAGAGATGATAATACCTTGATATCATTTCAAATTCTAACTCATGAGGTAAAACCCTAGAGCTTAGAATATGTTCCTTTTTATCCAAATTTTAACAGGTACCTCTTCATACGTTAAATCTTCTGCTATTTTGTTCGGTTCTAACTCAATAATATGGTTCGGGTCATCCACATATTTATGTAAAATCGATTCATGAAATAAAGTTATGAACACGCGACATATTTGACGGTAAGGCGAGTCTATAGGCCACAGTTCCTACTCGATTGATTATTTCAAATAAATCAATAAAGTCGGGGGTTGAGATTCCTCTCTTCGTCTATTCTTGCTTCTAGAATAATGCCCTCTTAAACCTTCTTCTTCACATTCATCAACTCTGAGTTTGTAGCTTAAGTGGCTTTAACTTTATCGATTAAGTCGGTTCTAATCGTATATTCGCTATCTTCGCGTAGGTTCTTGGAGTTTTTAACTCTATCTCCATCTTTTATAAATCGTACAAATGGGTCTTTGTGTTAACAACGTCACACTCGTAATAGCATACAATCTTCTAATCAATGCACCAGCTACTATGTTCGCTCTTCCACGATGTTATAAAATGGTATAGTTGTAATCTTTAACAGCTCGAGCCAACATATTTGGCGCATGCTACGTTCGTTTTGGGTAAAGAAATATTTGAAGGTTTTTGTATCGGGTTCAAGGTCGATACAAAATTCAATTTCACGCTCTGGGGGTAGGCCATGACGTCTCCAGGGAATACATCAGGAAATTTATTAACGATAGAAATATCATTCAAAACTGTGACTCTCATCCAAGACTTGGATAACACATCACATTGATACCTATCAACTTGCCACCGTTATTCACGGCGTCCCCCTACGGAAAGTCTA